>JARYHS010012519.1:218621924-218727083 GCA_031002005.1 Vandiemenella viatica | reverse complement strand
GTTTCGCATCCAAATGTCTTGATATTCTCCTCAGTAGCTTGAGCATTATGCGGGTGCGCAATATCCTGTGGAAGGATGTTCTTCTTTCCAAACATTTCGATAACCTAAGCTTTGGTTTACTCCATGCACTGCACTATGTCGTGCTTTCGCAGACAAAACGACAATTTAGTATATCTACCAACTAAAGTCTAGAACAGACGATGCGATTTTTCCCGCGCGATGGTCGAGTCGACGCATTGACCATTGCCGATCACGAAACGATTTATTAACAGGAGTCAAGGTATGGAAAAGTTCTACGAGTTTTCGCTTATTTCCAAACAATGTCACTGCTTAAAAAATCACTAGCTGGAACACTGAGAAAGTTGCTGCTGAAGACTGTTGGGCTGAATTATTTCAACACTTCCGCGCTAACACTCCCAACTTTACGAATTTTCTTGTAACAATTGAGTACGTTATGTGTCTGTCTGGAAGTAACGCTACTGTAGAAAGAGTTTTTTCCTCTGATAAATAAAATATGGACAAGTAACAAAACACAGTTAAGTGTCGCAGTATTGAAAGCCATTTTGACCACCAAGACTAACATCAACAAATCATGCAATGAGCTCCATTCCTACCTGAAAAGTAGATCTGATATTTTGAAGCCGATTTGTTCCGCTGATAAATACGAAACAACTGGAAAATTAGATGTTAGATTTCGGACACTAAGGCTAAGTAACTCAGCTAAGATGTAGTACAAGTGTTCTTCGTTTTTTAGCAAAAACTAGTAATATACAAACAATTTTTTTTTTTTTTTTTTTTTTTTTTTTTTTTTTTTTTTTTTTTTTTATAAATAGGTATGGCCCTTGTATTTCCATTAGTAGTCTGCTAGGTGTGACGAGTTTGGACTGTTGCACGTGGACTTGCGGGTGAAGTGCTAGTGGTTGTTTTTCGCTCTAAACCTCTGGAAGGGCGCTTCAGGCACGCTCAACGGTTCGAACAAAAACAACAACCCGCTCTGCAGGCCATCATCACGGTCAGGATTAGTGCATCCAGTACAACGTCACAGCCTCGTGCGGATAAACTCGCTCTCCAAATACAAAATGCGAATGGCCGTAACCAAAAGATTCTACACATTACGTCGCGATGAAGCTAGTATCTGAAACATACAGTCCACTTGTAAAAGCCCTCAGGCCAAGCATTTTTAAGAAATTTTATCTCAAGAATTATGTGTAGCAAGATGGAAGTTTATTAATTATAGATTTGTATATTTTTCTTGTGATCAGTTGTGAATTTGTCTATGCAAATGAACCTTGTTTTACGGAAAAAAGTGTAAATGGGATGTAATACGATCAATGACACTATTATGTACGTATGAAACGTCAAGTAAAAGTTTGTTATTGTAAGTACTGATGGGAGGTAAGATTTGCGACGGTCTGGACTGGTTTACGTTGGTAATTTTCGGTGATGCATGAAAACAGTATTAACTTTCATTCGGTGGCGGATGCCGCCCGTTCAAACACGAATTTGCCTTCCGGGACAGTATAAAGCTATTTTTTGATTTCGCCCCTCTGAAATCGCCGCTCGGGGAAAGCGCACCGGTTTGACAACCACCCCTCCCCCTCTCTCTCTAGATTCGGCGCTGCTTTCATTTCAAGAGGTTTTCTAATGACTGTGCGTAATTTTGTACAATTTGCAATTATTTGTGTTTGGATTTAACTGTCAATGTGTTGTTAGAAACTTCGGTCGGAACTCTTTGAATTATTCTGGTTGTTTCTGAAGCGCCTATTTAAGCGCTCAGAGATGGCGAGCAGAGAGAGTTGTTTGTCAGTGGTTTTCGGAAGTGTGTGAGTTTAATCACTGGAACATTTGTGTATGTTTGTACCTAGTATCTTTGGACCAAGACGATGTTTGTGTGTGTGTGTGTGTTTTTTTTTTAACTGCTTTAAGTCTCTTTAACAGCGAGGTCTTTAGAGACGGGAAAGGATGAGGGGCAAGGAATGGGAAGGAATTCGGCCATGGCCTTTTGGAGGAAGCATCCCGGCATTTGCCTGGAGTGATTTAGGAAACCATGGAAAACCCAAATCTGGATGCCCGGACGGGGATTCGAACCGCCGTCCTCCCGAATCCAGAACGCTAACCCTTACACCACCACGCTCGGTCCGAGACGATGCCTTGTTGTGTAATGTTATATAGGGAGCACGAAAAAATAAACATAACTGAAAAGTGATTCGCCGGAGTTATTATTTCAAGTAACCAAATAACTATCACACCCATATTCATCACTGTAAAAGACGGTATAATTATCGGTAACTTTTTACTCAACCCTATTTCTTTCTCCTTGTTTTAGCGAAGATTCGAGCAAATATCTGGTCAGTTTTGTGAATGGATAAAGAATTTTCTAACTGGTCGGTCGCAGTATGTCGTCGTTGACGGGGAAGCTTCTTCTAATCTAGATGTTACATTGGGTGTACCTCAAGGAAGTGTAATAGGACCTCTCCTTTTCTTAATTTTTATAAATGATCTCTGTGACAAAGTGAATAGCAGTTTTAGATTATTCGCTGATGATGCGGTCATTAATAGGGAAGTAAGGAATTCGAGCGATTGCTTAGAAATTCAGCGTTATCTGGGTGTTATTTCGGCATAGTGCGATGAACGGCAACTTACAATAAATTGTAAAAAGTGCAAGGCAATGTGAATAACTAACAAAAACGATCCGTTTGTTCCGAAATACAAAGTAAACCGTTCAGTTATTGAAACGATCGGTTCCGTGAAGTATTTGGGCGTTATAGAACAAAGCAACATGAGATTGGACTTATACATTAATTGGTTAGTAGCTAATTCTGGGCTGCGATTCGTAGGTCGAATCTTGAAATAATGTAATGAACAAACAACTTGTGACTTTTTTCACTTTATTAGATGCCATTTCTACAAATTATAACTTTTTAAATCTATTTTTTTTTTTAATTCCTGTTAAGGATGTTTGAGTCATCTAAAACAATCTAAAAGATTTAGTTTACACGACGGAGGTGGAACATACTAACCACAAATGTTATGCTCGCCGAATAAGAAGATCATGTATCAAATGATTTAGGGCGTGCATAAGAGTAAGTGGCGAAAATTTGAACAATTTTTATAATTAACGAAATAAAAAATATTACTTGCATTTATTGTGTCTATTATTTGTATGCACACCATAGCAAAAACTTTTTTTAAAAAAAATAATCATTATAATCATTCTTTTATTACATGTTTAAAATGCACAATGGTCTCTTTAGCAGATTGAACTACCATAAAACAATCATTTTAAAAGAAGTATAAAATAATTATACCATTTAAGATTTTAGTTTTTTTAACATTTTAGATGACTCTAATATCTTTCAGTAAATTAAAAAAAATAAAATAAAAAACGGGTTCAAAAGTCTTAATTTGTAGAAATGGCATGGAATAAACTGAACAAAGTCACATGTTTTGGAAAAATAGTAAAAAGAAACAATATCTCGAAAATGGTGAGACTTCTAACAAAATTAAATTTTGTCACGTATTGGGACATGATGTTACCTATCTGCGGTTGCAGGATTATCCTGTCTTTCCTGCACACCCTGTATATATATATATATATATATATATATATATTATATATATATATAGAGAGAGAGAGAGAGAGAGTTCGAATGTTTTATTTCTCTCTTTTCAGTAATCGAGTAAATTACGAATAAAAGTGCCGAGAATCAGCGGCATTTTAAGTTCCTGGTATTTGTGTCCGCGCTCTGAATGGACAGTAAAACAGGGCGCGTGGTGTAATATCGTTCATCCACCGCCGTTAGTCCTCGGCGCTGTAAAAGAGCGACTACTCGACAACACTCCGCCGCCGTCAACAGCGCTCGATCGGTTTCCGATGCGGGGATCAGTCACAGCGTGTGGAGTCATTACCCAGTAGAGCGGGGTGGACTACGGGGTGCAGGCGACCTGGAGCGCTGAGAGAAATACCACTCGTCAGTAGCGGGCGACAGTGCTTACAATACAGCGTCACGTGTCGTCCCGCTGCCAGGCCACGTCGATCACGCGTCTCAACAACAGCTGGGTTCCCAACCCGCCGAGCTCTCCACGCGGAAAAACAACAACTCAAATAGCTCTAGTCAGTAAGCGATCCACTCCGAGAAAAAGATAAATTAAAAAAAAAGAAACTATCACGGCGGAGTATGAAAATTGAGTCTTTCCCGGAGTGCAGCTGCTAAAGATTCTCCTTGGGTGTTCTGCCATGCATGACGTTTCGACACATAGCCCAACCGTCTTCTTCAGGTGAAATATTAGCTCGAAGTTGACACTGGGACAACATGGCAGATACCGTTATTGCCTCGCTATTAGGGAGCGTCGATAAACTTCGTAGCACCATTATGGTCTCCTGTGACCCCCCCTTTTCCCCTCACGAAGCCCGACGTAGCTTTAGCCTCTACCCCCTCCACTCCCTCAGCGTGTCACGTAGCTTTTTTCCATGTTGATTCCAGGATTCCAGAAGGGATTTTGTGCTCTTTTCTCTTGTCCGACTATCGCAAATTACATACCGATATAATTAAATCACGGAAATAAATATTCACATGCTGTTGGGTGTTCTGTACCTAATTTTAACTATGACAATTAATATGAATGGAAAACTAACTGGCCTCACTCGGAAACACCTCCTCCCCCCCCCTTCCACCACACGTAGCCCAGCGAAGCTATCCAGCAAATTCCCCCCCCCCCCTTCCCACAGACCAAATCACGCAGTTTACGGACGCTTCCCCATGGCTCCTATTGGTACAGATTCCGCAACGGGCCTCATCCTCGTATCTGCCTCTAGCTGCCACTAGTACTCGTATACGGGCCAGAGTGGTGAGGCAATTATTGTTTGAGACGTGTTCTCGTAGTATTCACTCTGATCTGCCATTTCACCTGATGACGACGGCGGGGGGCAGTTGTCGAAACGTCGTACAGAATACCCGACAAGAATTTTTATTATTGTAGATAACCAGTTACACCTGTGCATTAAGTATTCCGTACATGCATTATGTACTGAACTAAATACCTCAATAACCATAACGGTTTTTTTTTATGAAAAAAACAAAAAGATTAAGCTGAAAAAAATATTGAAAAAGTAGGCAACACCTTATTCTTCATCAAATGATACGTATTATTTTGTGCCGAAAAAAGTATTCTGCTGCATTATAAAATTTTAGAAAATCGCTCTTCTAAAAATCATATTCCACAAATTTAATTTAATTAAATTGCTAAGGAGCACACGCTCCGGTGGCAATTTCCTTAAACACCCATCTTCGCCTTTTCTTGCACTCCCATACATTTGCTCTCTACAAATTTTAACTTCAAATTTTTTCAACGTTTTTGGTAAATTATTCATTTCTCTTGGTAACTTATTCCAATCCCTGAAACCCTTACCTAAAAAAGAGAATCTTCCCACACCCTTGTGCCTGAAATCGAGTGCCAGCTTGTGGTCATGGTCATCTTTTACCTTCCATGAACTACTTTTCATACCTACGCCAATATCTTTCCATGCCTCATCGCCAGTATACGCCTTGTACACTCCCATGACCCTCCTCATCCTCCTCCTGTCTTCCAATGAATCCCATTCCAGCTCCTTTATCATTTTTGTTACTGATTGCATTTTGCGGTAATTTCCAGAAACAAATCTACCAGACCTTTTTGCACCCTCTTCAACTCCTGTATTTGATACGCAAAATGTGGGTTCCATACTACACAATCATATTCAAGCAATGCTCTGACCAAAGTATTGTAACCCAATTCCTTTACTTCTCTCATACATCCCCTCATCACTCTCTCCAACAAGTGCAGAATTTTGAAACCTATTTCTGCCATCTGTCTGTTGTGTCCTGCCCAGGTAAGCTTGTTATCAAATGTAATGGCCAAGATACTTACATTTCACGTATTCAGGAAACAATTCTTTCCCTACCTTATATTCATAATCAGGCTTTTGTTTTTTATTTGTGTATCTAATAAGGTGAATCTTCTTTCCATTTATCTTCATCCCATGTTTACCAACCCAAATTAGATATCCTGCCCAGATCACCCTGCAACTGTTTACAGTCCTCTATCGTTTTTACCGTTATATATAGCATTATGTCATCTGCAAACAATCTAATTTCAGAATCAACACAATTATTCATTAGAATAGCAATGGTCCCAAATACACTACCCTGCGGCACTCCCATTTTTACTTCCACTTCTTTTGATACTGCATTTCCTACCCTATCTTTCTGTTTTCTATCTTTTAAAAATTCTTCTACACGGAAGGATTTAGAGATGAACAATTGCTAGCTGACTTTTGATACCTATGAAGATTGTATTAAGGAAATAATTTTTTCCCCTTCCTCTACTAATCCACTACAATCATTTAACACATGCTGACTGTTTATCAGATTTTGCCGTTGTGTAGCGGTAATGGTTACTGGCTGGATGCATCGTCTAGTTATCTCACTTTGTGTGGGAAACTGGTTTCGATATCACCGCAGATTCGGTCGGTGGCTTAGGCGCGCGGTGGGTATAATTTAGAGGGCCGTTATTCGCAGTTACTCTGGGGGCTATATGCGGCTGTCCTGTTTATGAAGTCCTCTGATTTACTGACCCTCTTCCTGGCCAACTCGACGCAGAGCCAATGAACGGCGCAATATATCACCCAGAAGCCGATCAGCTTCCGGGGCCGGCAACGGTGAACTCCACTGCTCGATTCCTTCCGCAAGTATTCCTAGTCACTGTCCCAGAATCTAAAGAAGATGTGCGTAGCACAGTGACCTACCAGTATGCCGACAGATATAATACCTACGTCTATTAAGGCCTCTTCGAACAGCAAATGAGAAAACATATGGGAAAAATCAATAGAAAGAAAGGGTCGATACTATGGACTTCTGTTGCCAACACTACAAACTGAACAATAGTTTGTTACAAGAAATACAATGAGTATCACAGCGCGAATAAAAATTCAGTCACGACAGCTTTCCCAGACATATTTATAGATTGCATTTAATATCAAGCTCCTTGTTTGGTTGCCTTTAGGTTAGTGTGGTAGATATAAAACATGTGCTATTTTCTTGTAATAGTCTTCCAGGCTGTTGGAAGATCTACAGCAATCAGGCATAAACTTAGCAACAAATGTCGCAAACCTATTAGCCATGGATGACCTATGTTACTAGATGACCAAAGAAAAATCTAAGCCAGCGTCAAATGTGAAGTACGATAGTTGAGATTTATCACTGATCCTAACAAAAGTAATAATTGTTATTGAATAACAGCAGTATTAAAGTATTTATGTATATTTGCTGTTAAATTGGTTTTTTTTTATTTAAGAAAAAAACTGTAAAATAATCATGTTTATACCGGCTCTATGGTTTCTTGGTACGGAATAGCACTAGTAAATTTTTAAAAGAATTTTTTCTGAATTTTGAATAGCATTGTGCTGTATGAGGTATTTGTAGTGAGCTGAAGTTTGCTTGAAAGTGATTCCATATGTTTGTTTTGTAATTTCTTGTAAATCAGTGTATATAGACTTTTTTTATGTAAGAAAATTATTTAAAGTCCATTTAATATGTTTAAGAACCGAATGATGCGGGAGAATTTCTTAAATGTTTGTAATTCCATGTATTAATGTAGGTTGCGATGTCTACAGGACGATTTTCTACAGTTTGAAAGGATTTCTGTAAATAATTTTGTATTTAAGTATCTCTAATTACCATTTCTGATCATTTCGTAATGTTGTTAAGTAATTTGGTATTAATTTCGATTGTTTTTAATATGTTTGATTGTTTGAGTGATTTTTAATGATCGAGAAATATCGGGCGGATGCCTTTGAAGAATTCTCGTAATTTCGATAGAGACTATATAAACAGATCGCCTGGACAGAGAAGTTAGTAAGTTAGTTAAGTTAGTTAGTTGACAACATTCAGTGTTACCGAGAGTTTCATTCAGAGATTATCTTTGCAACTATTCAGAAGTGCATCTCTGTATTGTATTTATGCTTGTGAATATCGCTGACTTGTTGTTTTGATCATAAATAAACAAACATCTTCAACATAATTTTTTCTGGTGGACTTTTTAATTAATTAATCAGTAATTAAACCACCGAGAACCTTAATAGTTTACACTTCGTCAATGTCAGATCATTAGAGGTGGGAATCGGTGGGGGCATGGAATGGGAAGGAATACGCCCACGGCCTTTTAAAAGAAAGCATCCCAGCATTCACCTAGAGTGATTTGCTGAAACTACGAAAAACTCATATCTGCCTGCCCGGACGGGGATTCGAACCCACGTCCTCCCGAATGTGAGGCCAGAGCGTTACAGCTCGATAAAAAATTAAGGTTACCACCCACACTCTATTACAGAGTATTGTACGTTACTTCGCGTAAGCATCAATTATGATCTACGTAAGTAATAAAGTAAGCTAAGGTATTATTTTTTTATCCCACACACATTTTTAGCTCACTGTTCGACCTTTTACGCGTAAAAACAGTATATGACTGGCTTTCTTTGCTCTACGAACTTAGGATTGAAAGATTCCCTCGATTCTGAACGAAATCACAATAAAATGTAAAACTTCTCTAATTTCATACTAGACTTTTTCTTTTGTTTGAACTTTGAGGTTACTTTCCATGTTTTATGTGAATAAATAATAAGATCATTATATATTTTACTTCAAAAACCGCCAGTAAGAATCCTGAATGGGACATCCAAGCCATATCCTTAAATGAAAAAGCGTAGTATACTAAATATTTTCGTTTAGCTTCCCCACTTAGTTGCTGGGAATTTATACCTCCGTTCATTTTTGCTTCAGGCGGTACGAATTAAATATCTTTAGAGGAAAGTTTGTTCCTAAACGTTCTCGACCTCATCCAAATGATTTTTTTTTTTTTTGGGGGGGGGGGGGGCGGTTGGGATGGGGAATTGACCGAAAGATAAATTTCGATGCTTTAAAAAGGAAAGCTCTCTAAACTAAATTTCATACGGCGCAAGCATTAAGTGGTGTGAGACTGCAGAGTCTATTCTGTCGCAACTAAGGGCAGGAAACACGTCGCGATTTTAGAAATATATCTAATGGAAACACAATAGACATGCTTTGTAAATTTTGTTACAATTCATTAACTCTGAAGAGGTATTTTGTTTCTATTGCTGTCTGCTAGTTTGATTGCCTGTATATATTACGTAATAAAATTATAAATTGGGCCTATAGACAAAATTAACTTCAAAAAGAATAATTGCAAAGAGTGATTCTGATGACAGAGGTACCGAAATATTAAAATCTGGAATTTTCGTCTTCTTGTCTGTCCACACAAAAACCAAGTGGCCGATTTTTTTGAAACTGTACACAGTTATCGCTTACGTCACAGCATGTAACGTAGGACACTTCTTACACAGTTTAGTAATACAGATCACAATAATACAGAACACGAAATGAAATTTATAAACTTATTGACTGACTTTCTGTCCACGCATAAATCAAAAAGCAGAGGACGGATTTTAACTAAACTACCCAACTGATTATTTTTATGTAAGTTATTGACAGTGTGTCAAACTAATTTCTTCAAAAATACTCTTGACCTATTTTCTTCCCGTTAATGTCTTATTATATTCATAGAAGGAATGAGAACTTACTTTGAAAATATAAAAACGATACTTCTAAAATGCTATCAATGTTAAATTTTAGTAAAGACTATAGAAGCGATTATATCTGCTATACTAGCTGTTACCCGCGTGGAATAAAATTTTATTGGTAGAATTTGATATATAAACATTTGAGTTGCATAAAAAGTGTCGGGGTAATATGACGGAGAAGCCTTCTACCATTGAACTTGTCTCATGAAGAGAACCTATTTACAACATGTTTAAAAATAACAACAAAATACGGAAAGGTGGGGTGGAATTAACAGTGTATGGTTTAAAGTTATGTCACTTACTGGGGACATTTTGTATTAACTCGTGTCTGTACATGAAATTTAGGATCATGTTATACAGGAAATGACCGCGAGACAAACAAAGCCTGAGTGACCGATACAACATTACAGAGACTACACACGCTATCCTTCTGTTTATCACAGTTCGGTTAGCTAACAAAATTTCAGGACAAAAAATGTTATTTATCCCGCATACAGTATCCTATTTCCTTTATAATTGTACATAGTATATCCTTGTCAAATTTCATCAATATCGTTTAGCCGTGAAAACTTAACAGAAAGACACGGAGCATTCTGATATTATATGTATTGATGGTAGTTTTACAGACACCTTGTCACTAGTAGCAGGTTATTTGTTTTAGTTTCATCAGACTTAGTTTTTCTGAACCGTTTGCTCTTGTTGTTTTCTTAGCTATGTGGATCGAGCCTTGTAGCTGGAGAGGTGGGCTCCGCTTTCAGCTCTGTTATATGCAGGCTCGATGTTGGGTTAATTCAGATCAGAGAGGATCAATATGGCGGCGTGTAAGGACCTCGCTCTCGGCTCCTGCCGGGCCTTCGCTGAGTGCCATTGATTACCCAGCCGATACCACACACGGCGTTATTAGCTCCGGCACTTCACTCGCTAACCAAGAGAGCCAGAGCGACGGTGCTGCCACCGTACGGCCTTCCTCCCGTACTAATCCAACCAGAGACGGGCATTTTAATTCTGCTGTCCCGATTACCTCTATTTTGAAAAAGTTTTTGAATCCCCTGTCAGCATATTAGATTTACTACGGACATACAATAACACCGATTTACTGAGACTAATAACATTCGCTATTCCACAATGCTGCCAACCTCTAACTGAAGATGCTGAAACACATCTCACAACGCATCTGTATCGTGAAAAATGGTCAGGCGTTCGTTCTCCCTCTTAAAAACAAATTAAATAAAAGAAATTACTACGACAAATTGTGTAAAACATGAGAACAGCGCTGCTTGATCTTCAGCATGCCGGATCGATAGAAAAGATTAATGATTTCATAAAAATTCACTTCACGGTTTCATCCCTCATTTTATCCTAACTCCTTCTAACCTGGATCAAATTTTATTTGTACTTTAATATTGTTAATCACTTTATATTTGTAAAATCTTACATCCTTAAACAAAGATGCGAAGAACTGATGTGAATAGGAAAATTAACATTATTACTGGCTAAAATCGTTCATAAAATACGGACTAATGAATTTCCATTCTCTTACCTTACAGAGAGGCAACTGGTATAATCCCGTGCTGATATTATTGCTTCGTAAGTGAAAGTTCCTGAAAATAAAATATTATCTGCTTGAAAATACAATGTGGAACTGGAAGAAAATTGATGTGACCACTGAACGTAATAACTAATAACCATGTAAATTTTTTTAATTAAAAAAAGATAACAATACATCAGAGATATTATCATATATCCCTTATTTAACAATATTTTTTGTGAGGTGGTATGTTGAAGATGCAGAGGTACTTATCATTATTATTTGCACATAAGCCCATTAGGACTACGTAAACAGAAGCGTTTGTTCGCTTTCCTTTGTGCCCATATTTCCTTCATACTCTTGCTGTGGGCTTCTTTTCTCTCATCTGACCATGTTGTTCCAGGTCTTTTCTTTAGTCTTTCTTCCTGGTCAACTTGCCACTTGTAAATTTTGGATTTAAATGTGTCTCTGTTTTCGATATCTTTTGGAACGATTTCTACTAATTTGAAGTACTTATATATATATATATATATTTGAGATGTCTTCGAGTAACACTCGCAAGGAAAACTTTGAAATCTGAGGAAACATATGATAAAGGAGCTAGACTGCTGTTCACTGGTGACCAGGAGGAGGATACAGAGAATTATGGCAGTGTACGAAATGTGTACCTACTTATTGGTGAGAGGGCGTGAAAGGATATTGATAGAAGAATTAGTACTGGTCCATGAAGGGAAGGATTTGACCATTACACCAAGCTTTCACATAATTTCTTGCGTAAAAAGGTGGCAAAATATTTTTCGTAAGTAAGGGAGTGAATGATTGGTAAGTTACGAAGGGCACTAGAATTTTACTGTTTCCGATGTCTTGTTGCTTCAAGACAATAACAAAGCAAGACACGATATGAACCAGCATTTGCGGTGCGGAACTCTGAGAGAGGCAAAACGTTCCATTTCGAATCACTTTCCGTTGTGGAACACGGAATTCTAAAAGCTTCCCACAACATCAGTGAGCGCCGAAACAAACAGAAACAGCCCTTTCAGGTGGAGGACCTTAAGTCCGTATTTGCATGCTGCTTCAATTTGCGAGGAAAAGCAAATTGGGTTGCATTAAAGAGGCCTCCAGAAGTATACAATAAAAAGTCCTTTTTATAGCCTCCCTCGAAAAGGCAGCGGATTAAACAAAGCGGAGATTTTCGGAGAAAGGGTCTCTACAGTTTGTTTCAGTATCTTTAAGAATGATTGTCGAAAAACCGTACTTCGGAACACCGCACATGCCTAACGTTAGTAATTCCTATTCCTACTTATGACTAATGCAGGGTGGGTAGTTATGATATAAACTTACTAGGGATGGTAGATTTTCTATTTGGTCGATTCCTATTGCTGCAATTTCTGGATGTGGCGAGTTTTCGCAACGAAAGTAGAACTTATCAGAAGCTAACTTGATTCGTTCTTTTAATGGGACAAAGTGGAAGTCCTGTAGGATTCTCCAATTTTCCAGATATCGGGGTGCACCAACAATACAAGTTCTTGTTGACCTTAATATAGCAAGGCGAAGAGTGACGGCTCTCTACACCCAAATGTCTAACTGTGAGAGAGGTCGGAGAATTGGAGGTTTGAAATGCGTGCATTATATCGTGAAATCTCCTCAACTATTGGCCGCAGTGTAATGTCAGTATACAGACTCGTTACACAATAGGTGAATGAAGGCTCTAGTACTCCTAGAGCAGGCACAGGTCCATACAGAAGGACAACAGCACGTGAAAACAACGAAATTGTGTGGGTGGCTGTTGCTGGCAGCCGGGTGACTGCAGGTCAGATCCAAGCAGTGGTTACAGAGAGAGTCACACCACTGGCAATTGTAACCCAATTTTTTGAAGCTGGGTTAGACTCTCTGACCGCTATGCAATATGTTCCATTCACTGATTTCATTGCCAGCATCGTCTAACCTGGTGTAATGAAAAACACAACTGGACACGTGAATAGCTTACACTTGTCTTTAGGGACGATTCTCGATTCTGTCTGTGCCAAAGCGATAATCGACAGCATGTTCGTAGGCGTAGTGGAGGAACGGCTCACTCTGCTGTGATTTCAGAACGTCACACAGGTTTAGCCACTGGTGTCATGGTTTGGGGGCAATCAGTTTCGACAACAGGACTGAGATGGTTGTTGTTGAAGGCACAATGACAGCCCACCACTGTATAGATAGGGTGCTGCACCCTATTCTGATACCATTCATGTCCACCATCAAATCGCATCTTGCCCGTCCTCGTACTGTGGCCATCACGACACAAGACTTGCAAGGGGTTACGGTCATGAATTGGACCACATTGTTCCAGAATTATCCCCTATAACATACGTGTGGGATGCCGTGGGTAGACATATCAGGTCGCGTTGTCTCCCGGCACGAACTGTACAACAACTGATTCTACAAGACCCACAGGAGAAACATGGAGAAATATACCCGAAGAAGTCATCCTGACACTTATTGATTCAATGCCGTCCAGGATCCATGAATGTATAGGTGCTCATGTGGGCGCATTTCATGCTGACACATGTATCCAAAGATAATAAATTTGGCCTGATCAATTTTAATTTGTCATCTTTTCATCTGGGTATGACACTGTACCCACAAAGTTACAAAAAAAAAAAATCCAAAACTTTTGTGTGGGAGTTGAAATTTTTTTCGGTTTGATTCTAGAACACGATAGCGCTACAACAACTTTACGCGACACGCAAAATAACGCAGCTGTCAAATAATTATCGTGGCATTTACAAAATGCTTCCTCTGGTACAGGCCGCATTCTGACTTGAGCACAGCCGCTAGGAAGATAACAAAACAGTTTAGGTAGATCTGATGTCTGCACCGACGGCAACTTTGTTGCAGCGGTATTTCTAGCTAAAATTAAACATTTCTATCCTCCGATATATTTTCCCTTGCTATCCTCTCCTCCATTTTGGCTCTGACCGTATGCTCACTTTTCATGGTATTTAATTAATGCATTAATTGACCCACAATTTTTACCCGTGTCTCTATCTTTCACCACTCTTCATGTCACCTTCTTCATTATTTCATCCATGTTTAAGATCTAAAGTAGTGGTGAAAGGATTCTCCACTGTTTTACCAATTTATTTGTTCCGGCCAACCTGCCCTTTCTCCTCCTACATTCACGTCGCTCACGCCATTGATGCAGTTCCTTGTCTATACTTGTTCTCTCTTTTGGAAACCCTCTTATTTCTACGAGCTTCCTCACCTTTCTTGTTTTCTAGCAATCATAAACTTTCTCGACACCTAGTAGGACTCGTTACTCGTGACTTTTCCTACAGCTGTCATCAAGCGTACTATTCATCTGCGTGGTCTGAAGCAATGCGGTTTTCTGTAAATTGTTTTTCTTTAATCTTATCAATATAGCCGGATAAAACCGTGTTCGCTTTGTATCAAAAATAATTTACCGTAATCGTCAATACATCAGTAAATGAAGTTTGGATTTACAAAGCAAACTTGTATAGAACAACTTATAACAAAACAAACACATAATGGCTGCGAGAGAAACAAACCATGCTGTAGTACTGTTCATGGGACACGCCTGGCTGCCTATATCGCCAAAAAAACAACGAACTCAATTCAATGAAACTACATGTAGTGAAAGATAACGTCATCGACTAACATATAGATTACTTATCGTCATGATAAGCCCATAGATTCGATCAGGCAGACTCCAATACCGTAAGTTTTGGAGTTTTCGTTTGTCTCTATACAGACGGATTTGAACGAATCTTACACACACTGTTTCCTAATATCGTGGGTTACTGTATGTAACACATTTTATCCCGATAACTCATACATACACTGTCTTTCAAAAAAGTGAATCATACAGAAGTGATCTAGGAAACGAAATGAAATTTCATGGGTTGAGAAGGTACAACGTGACGTGATCTCAGTGATTATAAAGTGGAGTCAAATTTACCAAAAACTTTGCGGTATAAGTCTACTTATCAATATGATGTTGAGCCCCTCTGGCTTGAATGCATGCACTGATTCGGTTGGAAGGCCGCAGTATCCTCTCATGAAGCAAGATGGCCGACAACTGGTCCTTGACATCCTGGGTACTTGCACCCGGGCGGGATGACGTCAGAGCTGGTCCCACACATGTTCTATAGGGGGCGGCTCTGGGGATCTTGCTGGTCACGGGAGTACCTCAACATGAGGCTATAGTTCAGAGAGAAATGTGCTGTGTGTGAAAGAGCATTGTCAAATGACAGCATGGTACTGTCGCATGAGAGATAACACTTGAGGACGCAGGATGTCCGTGACGTACCGTTGTGCCGTCAGAGTTCTCTCGGTCGCTACCAGAGGGCTCCCCACACCATGACGCCACGAGTAACGTCGCTGTTTCTCTGCGCCATACTCGCCGACGGTGGTCATCCAAGGGATGCAGTACCGCAGTTTATCGCTGAAAACAATGCGACGCCGTTCATTGAGTTTAGCGAATGACCATCGTCGGCTAGTCACGGACATGGGATGAAGATAAATGCAAAGAAGAGTCAGCTTATTAGATACACAAATAAAAAACTAAAGGTTGATTACGATTATAACGTGGGGAAAGAATTGCTTGCTGAAGACTTGAAATGTAAATATCTTGGCATTACATTTCATAACAAACATAATTGGGCAGGACACATTGGTCAGGTAGTAAGAGAAGGTTTCAAATTTCTGCACTTCTTGGAGAGAGTGATGAGGGGATGTATGAGAGAAGTAAAGGAATTGGTTTACAAAACTTTGGTTAGACCATTGTTTGAATATGGTAGTGTAGTATGGGACCCACATTTTGCGTATCAAGTACAGGAGTTGGAAAGATTACAAAAAAGGGCTGGTAGATTTGTTTCTGGAAATTACCGCAAAATTCAATCAGTAATAAAAATGATAAAAGACCTGGAATGGGATTCAATGGAAGGCAGGAGGAGAGTGAAGTGGGTCATGGGAGTGTACAAGGCGTATATTGGTGATGAGGCATGGAAAGATATTGGTGTTAGAATTGAAAGTAATGCATGGAAGGGAAAAGATGACCATGACCACAAGCTCGCACTCGATTTCAGGCACAACGGTGTGGGAAGATTCTCTTTTTTAGGTAAGGGTGTCAGGGATTGGAATGAGTTACCAAGAGAAATGATGAATAATTTACCAAAAACGTTGAACGAATTTAAATCTAAAATTTCTAGAAGGCATATGTAGGTGGATGCAGGAAATGGGGAAGATGGGTCTGTAGGGAAATTACGACCGGTGCGTGCGTTCGATTGCAATTTAATTAAATATTATTATTGTTATTGCCCTGCGTTCTGATGTGTACCTCTCTGGGACAGTGCCGTGGTGCCATTTTTCAACAGAACAATGCAATTTATCAGTTTGTCGCCTTGTAGAATTCCGCAGTCACTGCTTTCTTTGTTTTTTGAGCTGTACAGAACTCCCGCCCCCCACCCCTACGGGAGCGTCCATAAACTACGTATCTCCGTTTTGGCCTCCTGTTAATTCCCCCTCCCCTCCCCCACGTAGTATGACGAGGCTTTTGCCTCAACCCCCTCCCCGCGTTGCACGTAGCGTTTTCCCCTATTGATTTCAGAGGTCATTTTGTACCATTTTCTCTTTTCAAACTATCGTAAATGACATACTGAGATAATTAAATGACGGAAATAAGTAATCACATGCTGCTGTGGGTTCTGTACCTTATTCTAACTGTGACAAGTAATATATATGGCTTGGCTCGGAACCTCCCCCCACCCCCACGTAATCCAGCCTAGCTTTCTACCCAACTCCCCCCCCCCCTCCCCAGACTGAGTAACTTTGTTTATGGATGCTCCATAACCTATGTCGAAACGGCGGCGAATGTTCTAACTACCTTCTTGAGGCAGGTAGTGCTGTTCCGATGATCTTGTTTTCATGGAACACAGGCTTCGTCACTACACGTTTCATAATCGCCTAATTTTCTGAATCTAGCTCTGGGACTAGGCTTGCCAACTCTTGAGATTTCCACGACTGGACAAATTCCCTCTATGGGGGGGGGGGGGGGGGAATGGGAATGGGGGGAAGCGTGTATGTTAATAAAACTAAAATTTACACAGTAATTCTTTTTGTTATTTCTACAAATAATTTTTGTAATGACAATCCTGAACTAAAAAAGAAAAATCTCTACGAAAGGAACTATCTCTTCTTCAGCGCATCCAGTATTTTTTTTACTTTTTTTATTTTTTAAATGGTTAATGCTGTAGTTTTAGATAAAGATTTTGTTTTTCCCTCTGTAACCGCCTGACGCTTCACTGACTTTATGCCATCAAATTTCACAGTGGAAAAAATTTAACACATTTCACAGTACGCGGTGCAATCGTTTTCCTCAAGGTAGGTTTCCATTCTGGCAGGTTCCTGCCACATATCGCGCAAGTTGTGCCCGGCACGTGTTGCACGTAATTGTTCTACTGTTTCCTTTAGCCTGACCGATCGTGGTGGTGTAATGGATAGCGTTCTGGTCTCGCATTCGGGAGGACGGCGGCTCGAATCCCCGTCCGGGCATCCGGATTTGGGTTTTCCATGGTATCCCAAATGACTCCAGGCAAATGCCTGGATGCTCTCTTAAAAATGCCATGGCCGAATTCCTTCCCATTGCTTGCCCCCATCCTTTCCCGTCTCTAAAGACCTCCCTGTTGAGAGACGTAAAAGCAGAAAAAAAAAAATTCCAACTGCCTGGAACATCTGCAACGTTTGTAGAGAAATCTCACCGAGCGTGGTGGATGAACGGTTAACGCTCTGGCCTCGCATTTGTTAGGACGCAGGTTCGAATCCCCGTCCGGGCATTCAGCTTTCGGTTTTCCATTGTTTACCCGAATCACGGGATGCTTCCGACAGAAGGCTATGGCCGAATTCCTCCCTGTTCCTTGTCGCTAGTCCTTTCTCGCCTCTAATGACCTCGACGAGACGTAAAGCCATAATCAAAACAAAAAATAAAAATAAAAAATGGTTAATGCTGTAGTTTTCGATGAAGATTTTGTTTTCCCCCTTGTAACCACCTGACGCTTCACTGCCTTTATGCCATCAAATTTCACACACTTCACAATAAGCGGTCCAATCGTTTTCCTTACTCAACCAAGTTCTGAGCCACTCGTTTGACAATTCCTCGACTCCGAAATGACACTAACGTTTCTGTATTTTCATTGGCAGCCCACTCACTACGTATCTGTAACGTACAAATTGATAACACTGTTCATCTTTAATTCTCAAAAACTAACATAACGAACCCGTCGACTTAGGGTAGGTAACTGAAACAGTAGAAACATTGAAGTAGGTCGTGTGCATTAGAATTGAAACGGAAGTTATCTATGCGGATTCCGATGCGGATGTTTTGCATAAGCGGAGGTAGAAAAAAATTTATAATTATTTAGATCAATGCATGATGTACAATGTACAATGATGAATCAAAATTAAAAAGGTAAATAATTTTTTTCTATTTTGGTTCAATTTTAGAAATAGAAGAAAAATCGAATATGGAAATTAATAACAGAATTAATAATGGCCGGAAAGTAATTGGTATTCTCAATTCACTATTACAGAGCAAGAATGTTATGAATAGAACGAAAAAAAATTATATTTTAGTCATTAATGGAATGTATAGTCAAATATGGATCAAAAACCTCGACAATCAACCAAAAACATATTAAGAAGTTGAAAGCATTAGAAATGGGTTTCTGGAGAAGATAAGGAAGAATATCAAGAAAAGAAAAAGTAAGGAATACCGAAATAATAAGGCTAATGGAACTGAAAGAAGAAATGTATCAAGTTATAAAACGAAAAAGACTGGAATGCTATGGTCGTGTAAGAACTGGTACAAGAATGTGGAGTTGAAGGAAGGAGGAAAAGACGACGGCCCGTTTTTACCTGGATCCAAAGTATACATACAGCAATGGGAAGATTTGCTGCAGAAGAGCAAGATACACACGATCGAAATGTCTGCAGAAATATTTTGAGAAGATGAAGTTCTGTGTTCCGAGTTTTTTATTGTTGTGTTGGAGTAAAATCTCTGTAGTAAGGAAAATCTCTCATAGTAAAAAATTATTTAGATTATAATGTTTTATCAAAAATAAGTTTAAGATCAAAATAGGTATATATTTCAAACCAAATTTTATCTCTTTTCATAAGTAAAGTTTATTTCCATGTAATACTGCCATACTGATTTTTTTTTTGTCTCATATCTTAACAACAAAAAACATGGGATGGTTTCTCAAGTGAATTAACTTATTTACATAACTATGCACGCGTCTAAAAACCAATCTTTGTCGTATGGACTTTGCGTAGTTCATGCCGCGACTAATTCAGGCGTCAGGCACAAGGGCACGCTACCGCACATTTCCGTGCTCACTTGTTTTTTGCTTATGCCTAGACGACATGTCAACGTAGAGGTCATTAAAGGAGGGAAAGGTTGGAGCTAGGAACGGGAAGAAATTTGGCAATGGCATTTTAAAGGAAGCATTCGCCTGGAGCGATTTGGGGAAAGTATGGAAAAACCCGATGACCGAACGGGGATTCGAACCAGCGTCCTCCCGAATCCGAGGCAATAGCGTTACCGCTTACCCACCACGCTCTGTTCCGTGCTCGCCACCCGCCTTCCCAACGCATTCGCAGTACAACTTGTAGGACCTACAATGATCCGATTTTCGATAAAGAACTCTTGATGGGGCGTGAAAGGGGTTACAGGATTACATGCAGGACGTTTTGGATGTTGCTGGACTCCCAGACAACCAAAAAGGGTGCTTGCTGTCCAACAAGCTATAGATATTCGAGGAAGGTATTGGAGGAAATCGTCCTACTATTGTGAGATAAGGACACATAGTGCGCCACGAGAAAATATGAGTTGAGAGGATTGCTTGGAACATTTTGTTGGACCCTTCTATTAGCGTGAATGGGTGAGTGCATCCTACGGTAGTTATACACGGATGTCCTGTAAGTTGGACCGTGAATAGGCCGCTTTACTTTACTTGCAAGTTCAAACTTGTGAATTCGTCGCTTAGGTAATAACACCGTTCAGTTTATTGTTACTTTTATTACAAGATCTTAAAAAAAACCAAAAAAAAAACACTTTTTTTTATTAGCTAAGCGACGATGGGCAGAATGTCGTATAAAAAGAAAGGAATAATATATATTGCAATGTAAATAAAACATCCACCATACATCCGCAATAAAAATTGTAGGATTTCACGCCAAAGTTCCTCATTTGTGGATGAGGATGCGGATATCCGTTTTATCCCTAGTGTGCATCATCGGCAGTTGGTAGCACTGTAACTGGAGTGGCGACTGTCCCATCTGTCTCCCGCGTACATTCCTCCAGTCTACGTCACTCCAGCCGCCAGCTGGAATTAGGGCTGCGACCGTTTATTGCATCCAGTCCGTCGCGCCATTTAACGAGATCTATGTCCTCCCTCCATCGTCTGTGTATTAGTATGCCAGGAGACAGCTGCTGTAATAAGCGTGGCCGTAAATATATGCACAACTGGCAGGACACATTGGGTAGGTTGTAGGAAAAAGGTTTCGATTTTTTTAACCTATGGCTTTACACCTCGTCGACGTCGAGGTCATTAGAGGAGGGATGGGATTGGGATCAAGGAATGGGAAGGAATTCGGCCATGGCCTTTTGATGGAAGCATCCAGGCATTCGCCTGGAGTGATTTGGGGAAACCACAGAAAACACAAATCTGGCTGCCCCGACGGAGATTCGAACAGGCGTCCTCCCGAATGCGAGGCCAGAACGTTAACCACTCATCCAATACGCTCGGTAAAAGTTTTCGAAATCCTCGTTGCAGAGATGGATGAAGGGATGTACCAGACAAGTATATGAATGTGGCAGAGTCCTACAGAACCTACATTTTGTGTATCAAACTAAATTAAAGGTTGATTAATGATTATGATTATAAGGTGGGGTAAGAACTGCTTGTTGAAGACTTTAAATGTAAATATCTTGGCATTACATTTGATAAGAAGCTTAACAGGGCAGGACACATTGGACAGGTGGTAGGAAAAGGTTTCAAAATTCTGCACTTGTTGGAGAGAGTGATGAGGGGACGTACGAGAGAAGTAAAGGAATTGGGTTACGAAACTTTGGTCAGACCATTGCTCGAATATGGTAGTGTAGTATGGGACCCTCATTTTGCGTATCAAATACAGGAGTTGGAGAGAGTGCAAAAAAGGGCTGCTACATTTGTTTCTGAAAATTATCGCATGATGCAATCAGTAACAGATATGATAAAGGAGCTGGAATGGAAATCATTGCAAGACAGGAGGAGGATGAGGAGGGTCATGGGAGTGAACAAGGCGCATATTGCTGATGAGGCATGGAAAGATATTGGTGTAAGATTCGAACCCGCGTTCTCCCGAATGCGAGGCCACAACGTTAACCGCTCACCCACCACGCTCAGTTTGTATCTAATAATCATCCACTTTTATAGTAACTGCGCGATCACTTAAAAATAATTTGTCTAAACCGATATTGCAGACCTTAATTTTTAAAATTTTGTAGAATATTACCAACCAATATAATCTCATACGAGGTGTGTGAGAAAAGTATTGAGATCGGCAACACTGCGAGTGATCTGGCAACGCTGTGTCTACTTGTCTGTGCTAGACCTGTTTGTTCATGTCTTCCACATGCTCAGGCCGAGTTTCAACTCCGTTCAGCCAAGACCTTATTTTTGACAGCGCCATTAGTGAACTTGTGTTTTTGTTGTGTGATACGAAAATGGAGCATCGGAATTTAGAGCAACGTTGTGCAATCAAGGTTTTTGTTAAACGTCGGGAAGCCGCGAGAGTGACATTTGAAAAGTAGAAACGGGCCTATGGGGAACATTGCTTATCAAGGGCACAAGTTTTCCGCTCGCACAAATCAATTTTGGAAGGCCGAGAACACGTTAAAGCTTAATCTCGCTCAGGGAAACCTTTAACTTAAAAAACTGACGAAAACGTTGAGCTAGTTAGGGCTCTTGTGAGATCAGACCGTCGTTTAACAATAAGGATTATGAGTGAACAGTTAAATTTAAACACTTTCACCGTATATCAAATTTTGACAGACGATTTGGACATGCGAATGGTTTGTGCCAAAATGATGCCAAACAACCTTACATCACATGGACAATCGAAGAAACGCGTGCGTTGTTCTTGTTTAGGGATTGACAATGATCAAGAATTCTTCAATCGTGTGATTGCTGGTGATGAATTCTGGATATTTGAGCACGATCCTGAAACAAAGCGGCAAAGCGAAGAGCGGCACACTCCGTCATCTCCTCGACCAAATAAATGACGAATGAACAAATCAAAGATCAAAACAATTCTGATTTGATTTTTTGACAGTAGGAGTATTATGCTTAAATAATTTGTTCCTCCAGGACAAACTGTCAACCTAGTATTTTACAAAGGTGTCCTTGAAAGGTTCAGGAAAAGATTCGTGTGAGACCAGATATTGCAGACAAGTGGATGCTTCGTCATCACCACAATGCCCCGTGTCACATGGTTTTTTCCATCAGTGAATTTTTTTACCTCAAAACGCATCCCTGCCTTGTTCCTCAACTCCCCTATTCACCTGATTTAAGTCCTTGTGACTTTTTCCTTTTCCCGTAGAAGAAACATGTCTTAATAGGATGTCATTTTGGAACTGTGGAGAACATTGTGCCCGACCAGTTATCAGCCCTGCCAGTTTAAGCCTTCCAGCGCTGCTACCAAGAGTGGAAACAACGACTCCGCCGGTGTATAGCTGCCCAAGGGGACTAATTTGATAGGGATAATATTGCTGTTTGAAAAAAAAAAAAAACGCTTTGTTAAATAAAAAACCAGTCTCATTACCTTTGTCACACACCTCGCACATTCTCAAAAACCACAAGAACCATACAGAGATTTTTTTCCGGTTAGGTCAGCAATTGAAAAATTAATATCAACTATGGGTCCACTTCTCTAGAAGCCGGGTTTTCAGAAAAGCAAACTGGAGGCCTAGAAAGATAATAATGAGATTTCTTTCCGACAGACAGTACTACTGAACTTTCAGCGATACTTCAGTTAGAAAGAGAGGTTGTGAAGTTTGAGAGATTAGGAAACATTTTCCAATAAATCTGAGAGGTGGATGAACTTGGCGACCATTGTAGGAGCGGACGGAGTTAAAGCAGATGTTCTGAGCCGACGCGAAGGACGGCTGCCGGACTTAAACGCACTTCAATTTAGATCGCATCACTCAGCGATCCATAAATCTTAGCGGCGGGCAGTAAACTGTCTTCAAATAGACGCAGTGAGAGTGAATCGGAAGGCGCGGAGTTGCTTACGCCTGAAATACTGTCGTCTGTCAACGGACTACCACTAGGCGATCAGGCGCCTCGCTCCACACGAAATACAAGACCTCTGCAGAACACTTACAGGTTCACGCCCCGTCGACGTCGAGGTCATTAGAGGCGGAAAAGGACTGGGGGCAAGGAACGCACTCTGGCCTCGCATTCGGGGGGACGCCGTCCGAATCCACGTCCAGGTATCCACGATTTCCCCAAATCACTCCAGGCCAATGCCGGGATGCTTCCTCGTAAATGCAATGGCCGAATTCCTTCCCGTTTCTTGTCCCCAGTCTCATCCCGACTTAAAAGAGCGTCCATAAACCATGTAGTTTGATTTTCGGCACTTGTGAATCCCCCCCCGTAGCCCGACGTGGCTTGTCCCTCTATTCTCCCCCTACCCCCCTCGTAGCACGTAGCTTTTTTCCCTATCGATTCCAGAAGACTTTTTGCACTGTTTTTTTCTCGTCACACTATTATAAATTACATACGAAGATATACAACATTTTACAATATTTTAAGCTTTTAGCAGGCGTCATATTAATCAAATATTCCACTCACTTTTTTCGGGGATCGCACTGCTTTAATTGATGGATTAGTACCGACGTTTCGGCGCCCAACCTCGTACCTTCATCAGTAATAACAAAATAAGAGGCATTTTAAGATCAGCAAAGGATCGAAGACCAAACTTCCCGAGCGGTTACTGTAAGACTAAAAGAACATTGTCGTCACGCAAGACTTGGTCATACAACAAAATCAGATGTAACAGAACATCAGATAGAAGAAGACCACAAAATTCAATGGGAGAAAACAGAAGTTATAGCACAACTCAAAGGTTTTCTAGAACGGAAAATAAGGGAATCAATAGAAATCTTCAAACATCCCAAAAATTTCAATAAAGATGGTGGCTATGGCTTAAGCGAAACGTGGAAATGTGCACTCGTGGACATTCGCAACACAAAACTTCCAACGACAAGATCTCTGGAACAGTTGACATCCGCTGCCAGTAACCACAACAGTTAGCTCAGCAGCGGAGTTGTGTGAAAACCACACCATTTCGATTCTGGAAACCCTGATGAAGGCACCAGGTTGGGCGCCGAAACGTCGGTACTAATCCATCAATTAAAGCAGTGCGATCCCCGAAAAAAGTAAGTGGAATATTTGATACATACGAAGATAATTAAATTGAAGGAAATAAATATTCAAATGCTATTGAGTGTTCTGTACCTCATTTTAACTGTGAAAAAAATAATAATATGAATGGAAAGCTACGTGGTCTGGATCGGAAACCCCCTCCCCCACCTAGCGCAGCGTAGCCTTCTAGCCACCCCATCCCCCTATAGACCGAGCCACGTAGTTTATGGACGCTTCCTAATGACCTCGACGAGGCGTAAAGCTGTAGGTAAAAGAACGGTCGTTCTGGACGAAACATTTGGGCATTCATCTGGAGTGATTTGGGGAAACTATGGAAAACTCAAATCTGGATTCCCGGACGGGGATTCGAATCCACGTCCTTCCTAATGCGAGGCCAGAGGGTTATCACTCCCCCACCACGGTCGGTAAGGGAACGTGGTCCGGAAACGATCGAACTGAAAGTTATAAGGGAAAATCATTCTGATACCTCTGACGGTGGCACATCTCACTAGTTATTCGTCAACGGATGTGGTTGGATCATGATGGAGCCCCACCTCAGTTTGAACTGATGGTTCGTGAATACCTGCATCAGACATAGTGGACAGGGAGAGGTGGTCTTGTTCCGTGGCCAGCACGTTCTCCTGGTCTCACCCCACTTGATTTCTCTCTGTGGGGGCATATGAAAGGTAATTTGTGCGAGACTCCTGTCGAGACTGCAAAGGATCATCTGGCGAGAATTCTCGATGCCTACGACACTGCTAAACGACATCGGGGATATTAGAACAGGTACGACAGAACTTCGTGTGACGAAGCCATGCCTGCATTGACACTGGGGAACGCCATTTTGAACAACTGTTCTTGTGAAACTTGTGCAGGTGAATGGAATTAATTATTACTGTACCGTAGACAGGATTTTCGATCTCTCTGACATGAAGTTACGTGCGCAGTTACTAGTCTATCAAAAGGGGAAATTATCTCAGGATGTTGGAGAGTATTCAGTGGGAATTCTGTACGTCAAGATCAGAGCTCTGAAGTTGGAGCCCTAAGTTTGAGCACCGCGCGAGTCTCAGAACTTCATTTTCGCTTATAACTTTCGATCATTTCAGGTCCAGTGTCCCTTACCTCAAGTTAATACATTTACCCTTCTCCATCATCCCTGGAAGTTTTTAACATCATCACGTAATCATCCTGTTTTTTTTTTTTTTTTTTTTTTTTAAATTTCGTATAAAATTTTATTCATATGTGTTGAGACATTACGGCGTGACTGAGATGCAAAACATCCATCCAACCATCGATACTTTCGAATTTATGTTATTTCTAGTTATTTGACTTAGCAACGCGGGATTTGAGATTTGAAGTAAAGTATCAATTCACAGGTAAACTAGCAACGAAATATTGGCCGAATAGATAAAAGCAGTGTGGCAATCCTGTTTTTTTTTTTTTTTTTTTTTTTTTTTTTTTTTTTTTTTTTTTTTTTTTTTTTAAGTCGTTTTCTTGGCTCTACTTTTCTGAACTGATTTCGTATGCAGTGCTTTAATTGCATTCGAGTGCATCACTTGTTTCTACCACTCCTCGAAACTGGCATTAACTGAATAGTTTACGTTTGTCACTAGGCTCTGGAAAAATATATCGATGTATCAAAATATCGGTAATTTTTCATAAAATAATCGATATTTTTAAAATATTGATAATTTTATTTTCTATACATCAAAAATCGACATTTTATTTGGAGTATTAATCATAAGTACCAATTCGATATTGTACGAACGCAAATCATCATGCAATTTCATGTGTTGGATGTGTATCGGATAAATATACTTACAGATCTGACCTGAATGCCTCTTAAAAAAGGGAATTCGTCGTAATTTAACAGTTTTTCATCAACGTCTTTTTTTGTGATCTTATTTGAGTCTTAACGGTCAGATTATTTTAAATCAAGTTTAAAAATATTGACTATGCATCCCTGTTGCGAAGTTAAAGTTTGACCTAAATTTACAGCTTCTGTTTACGGTTGGTTTCTTCATTGATGAACAGAAGTTAATGCGTTGACGGAGTGTCTGGTATGCCAAGCCTCTTCTGTGTCTTCCGAAAGAGTGGCTTTTGCAGTTTACTTGGTGACACCGGACAACAGAAGTAGATTCACGGAACATATAAAACAGATTCTTTTGATGACTTTATACACTACATTGGCTCAGGTCAAGCCAGATGACGGTCGGTCTACATCAGATGAATACTGGTTTGATTGATTGTAAAAATAAATAAGTTATTAAATTTTTCTAAAATTTTCACATGTGTCTTTAATTTTCCGAATTTTCTTAAATATTTTTATGCATTTAGGGATTACTTTTAGGAAATGGTGCTGTCTAGGGTGTATAAGAACAGATTAGTAAATTATATCATAATTAAAATGTTTCTAATCGCAAAGTCAAACACACCATAACCGCATATATATCAAATCGAAGTAGACATTTCAACTGCGAGACGATGTTGCATGGATATACAAAAACTATTTAAAAAATTACTATCTTTCCCCTGTAACAGAGACTATATAAAGTAGTAATGAGAATAAAAATTATCCAGTATGTTAAATGATAACAGAAGCTAACACTGCTCTACATTTAGTTGAAACTCGTGTTCATTAAGTTTTGCGAGAAACACGCGCAGAGAAAAAAAACAACTGTTAATTTTCTGTTTTACACCCTATGTCATGAGGAAGTATGTTCTAATCTGGATAAAAATAATTCCTTATCCTAACCGGTGACATAAGCTATGACTGTGAGAAGTTTCGTCGAAATCCATGCATCTGTTTATGCGTGATGTTAGGATACTGTGAGATTTTTTTTCTGCTTCTAAATTTACGGTTTTGGACATTGTTTCATCGAGAGTTTGTAACTTGTCAAGATGAAAGTATCCTATGACCTGGCTAATAACAAAAGACATCACTATGTTCATTTTCGTTAGAATCGGTCCATTACTTTTTTGCGTGATGTGGGAACATACACAGAAACAGGCAAAAATTCCAAATTTTACAGTTTCAGCATCTATGAGATCAGTAAATTTAAATTAATATTTTTAAAAGAAAAAATCTACACTAATATTACCAAAACTCTGTCTCTTGGTTTGTAGTTACGTTTACTACTAAATGGCTCAACCGATGTTGATGAAATCTGACAAAGAAATACCAGATTTAGAATACCTCTTTCGGGACAAATAACATTTTTTCTAATTAAATTTTGAAAAATAACCGATGGGTGACAGACAGACGAATAGCGTGTTTAAGGCTCTGTAATGTTATATCAGTCGCTCAATCTTTGTTTCTCTCGCAGTCAATTTGTATATGAACACATTTTACAGTTTTCTATACCTGATTCTAGCAATGCAATTATAAGCCCACTCGCAGGAAGTCGCGGCTAACAGCTTGTTTAATATAACAATACAGGCATAAATGTTATAATATTTTATTATATGGTGTAGGTACGATTTATTTGATATGCTTGTTTTGCTATCCTTCCTGGTGTCGTTTCAGACTTTTTGCCTTGGTTTGGTTTATTTTCTCATTTTTTTCGTAACAAATAGCGTATTTTGTCATGAGATTTTGAAAACTAATCGAACAGTGACAGGCGTATAGCGCGTATATGTCTGCAGTATTATATCGGTCGCTAAGGCTTTATTTATATTGCAGTCAGCATGTGTGAACACCTTTTACGTGACTTACAGCTTTCTCTATCCAATTTTAGAAATAATATTCTAAGTCCAAGCGTACGAAGTTGTGGGTAACAGCTAGTTTAACATACACAGACACAACTTTTCTACAATTTGTTTACACAGTGTAAGTAAGATTTATTTAATATACTGGTTTTGTTGTCAATCCCGCTCAGGCTTTGTTTCTCTCGCAGTCAGTTTGTGTATCAGCACAGATTTGTATATCCAATTATACTAATAAGTTTCTAGGTGCACGCGTACGAAGTTACCAGCAACAGCTAGTTTGATATACAGTCACAACTTGTCTACAGTTTTACTAGACAGTGTAGGTAGGATTTATTTAATGTACTGTTTTTGCTGTCATGCCCGATTTCGTTTCAGGTACTTTTCCTTGGTTTGGCGTACATTTTATCAAGATTATTTTTCCATTTTTTTTGTTGATTTCGTTCAGAAATTTCTCAGTACTTTGAATATTGTGTGTTAACAGGACAAAGTCGCAAGCATACTGACGGTTCGTTATAGAGACCACCTGTTGCGAGCGCCTACCTGCTGTGTCGCGATGTTTTGGCGGAGCGGTGCGGGTGGAGTCTGGAGTCGCTGCCGTCGCCCCTGGACGCTGCGGACCGACTGACGAGAGGCACAGCTGGCGGACAGACGCCCGTCGCGACGCCGCCAGCGCATGCGCGCCGACAGGGATCCCCGCGGGCGTCGGGCATCCCTGGCTCGCGTGACTGCAAGCGGCGCAAGCCAGCGCTGACTCACTCTGCGCGCCCAGTTAATTCCACTCACCCTGCAGGGACACGAATCAAAATATCGATACTGTACTCATGATTGGGAAAAAATACCGTACATGCCAAAGCAGTGAAAAAAAAGAATCGATACTTTGAGGTATTGAAATAAAAGTATCAATACTGTACTCATGAGTAATATCGGGGAAAAAGTATCCTACTCACCAAACCATTGGAAAATAAGAATCGATACTTTGAGGTATCGAACGAAACTAACGATTCTGTATTCGTGAGAAGTATGGGGAAAAAATATCGTTCTCAATAAAGTATTCAAAAAAGTATCGATCCCTTGATGTATCCAAATAAAAGTATTGATACTGTACTCAAGAGTAGTATCGGGAAAAAATGTATCGTACACACGAAATCATTAAAAAAAAAAAAAAGAATTGATACCTCAAGTCTCTGTATTCATGAGTAATATCGGGGAAAAATATAGAACTCAATAAAGTATTCAAAAACAGTATCGATGCCTTGAGGTATCAAAATGAAATTATGGATACTTTTTTTATGTGCTTAACGTCTCTCTAACAGCGAGGTCTTTAGAGACGGGAAAGGATGGGGGTGGGGGGGACAAAGAATGGGAAGGAATTCGGCCATGGCCTTTTTGAAGGAAGCATCCCCGCATTTGCGTGGAGTGATTTGGGAAACCATGGAAAACCCAAATCTGGATGCCCGGATGGAGATTCGAACCGCCGTCCTCCCGAATGCAAGGCCAGAACGCTAACCGTTACACCACCAAGGACGGTTTATCGATACTGCACTCACGAGTAGTATCGGGGAAAAAAAAATATCGTACTCACTGAATCATTGAAAAAAATAATAGATACCTTGAGGTACCGAATGGAAGTATCCATACTGTACTCATGAGTAATGTTGGAAAAAACGTATCGTACTTACCAAAGCATTGAAAAAAAAATTAATCGACACCTTGAGGAATCGAAATAAAAGTATGAATTAGTAGTATTGGGAAAAATAGTATCAAATACTCACCAAAGCATTGAAAATAAAAAAGGACGTTACCTTGACGTATCGAAAGAAAAATATTGGTTCTGTACTCATGAGCAGTAGGGGGGGGGGGGGAAATATCGTACTAAACAACAGTGGCGTAGCTAGGTCAACAAGGGCCCCGGTGCAAAAAATTTATTTTGGGTCCTCAGGCCAGATGGGTGACCGTTTTTTTTGCTTTGTGTTGCTGGTAAGGGCCCCCTGAGCTGAGGATGGGGCCCTTGAGTTGTACTTAGGTGCCCCCTGAACAGTGGTTGGGGGCCCCTCTGAGCAGTGAGAGTGCCCTTAGCGAGGGGCTTCCTGTATCTCAGGGGCCCCCTTAGACGACTGTAGAGTAAAAAAAAAAAAGTTACCAGTTTGCCGTGAAGGCTCGTGGGCCTCTGAACTGCGCTTGGGGGCCCCCAGAGGTGCGCTTTAGGGCCCCCAGAGGTATGCTTCGGGGCCCCCTGAGCATACGGGCCCCGGTGCACTGCACCACCTTGTCCCATAGTAGCTACGCCCCTGCTCAATAATGTATTCGAAAAAAGAATCGATACCTTGACATATCGAAAGAAAAGTATTGGACTTGGCGTTCCTGAGGACAATCACCGTTCCATAGTTCCTATTAATTACCTCCAGATAACCTGGGCGACGTACCATAGACAGCGAGTTTGGTGGTTTATAGTAGGACGGGGGAAGAACTGGTTCATTCGTAGTAATCGTTTATTTGTCACCAGTGTAAGCCCGTGGCCTTTCTTCGCGTATCGTCATGGGTATGGAATAGTTACTGTTTTCAGGGTCAAAGATTATGAGAGGTTATCTTGTCTTATCTGGCAAAATACGAATTTGACCTGGTTTTCTTCCTTAGTGTGAATAAAATCTCTTGAACTTGAAGAACACAGAAGTATTAATAGACGTATTAAACATGGGCATAGAAGATCGCGCTATTGTATAATTGCCTCAAAGGTCGAGATTGATAGACTTGTACTTGCTGAAATATAAACATGACTTTTATTTGACCCTAAAAGGTCACTCTATAAAATTTGAAGAATTCCTGTTTAAAGAGAGTACGCAATTGCTTCAAAAGCATCACATTGGTTTTGCTTGAGGCTCGGCAAACATCCATAATGTAATCTTTGGTCATAGTGTCTGTAACGGCCAAAGAACTTAATACCGATTCCAGATTATTAAAAAGTCGAGCAACTCCAAAGAAAAGAATTGCCAGGATACAGGTAACAAATCTGATGTCGATTTTAAAGAACCTAATAACTCACTTACAGCGGACATGAACAAAGACCTTTAACGAAGTGATCAGTGAAAAACATAAAAAGCAAAAAAAAAAACTTCAGCGAAAGTTTTAATCAGATTTATCCTAGGCCGGTATGACAACTGGCAATCGTAGTTACAGTAGAGACCATGAGTAATTTTAGTTTCTTAAGGTTTTTTTTTTATGATATTGCTTTCATTAGCGACATATTACTGAAAAGCAGTTACATGTTTTTTCAGCCGTAAATTTTATAGACATTTTTTTAAACTATAAAATGCTACGAAAATCATATTTAATAAATGTATTACGGCAATTAATTTCATAGCAGTTGCTTAGCTATTAAATACGATACTAATAATAATAAGTTATTAAATTATGAACCTAACCTCATATTTCTTCCAATACGTCTCTGGTCGCTGTTAATTTGCGAACGAAGACTGACGTGTGACGTTACCTTTCTCCAGCCAATAGCTATCGAGGTGACTAAGTTAGTGAGTGAGCTTAGGAAATTATATAGTAGATTTGAAACAGGTAGGCAGCAAGATGCTTAGAACGCCTTATGAAACATTAACAAATGTTAAGAGATTTTTCCTTAACAGAAATGAAAATGCCATATAAGCTCCTCACTCTAGAAAACAAACAGAGTTTATCAATATCTCTGTGATGTTTGGTGCTGCTATCTAGTGGTACAAGATCAGTTCTTATCGACGCCAGCGAAGCCTATCAGCTTGATTCTGAACTACCGCATGGCCGTGACCTTGACTGTTCATAATATTTCCATATACGGGTTGAATTTCGAAAAATTCCTTTCTTAATTATTTATATAAGCCGTGCAAATATTTCGAAAATTAAATACGATGGATAGCGAGGTTGGTGATCTATAGTAGTTTGAAAGAAAAACAATCTAATTTATAGTAATTGCTTTCCGATTTCAACTAATGTATCCTGCACTCTGAAGTAAACACACGAAGCTATCCCTTCCCGGAAGCCAAACTGTCATAGACCTCACCTGAATACAACCAAGCTGAAGGATGGATCCAAAACAGAACATAGCGCAGGATTCGCTTGTTACTGCGCGGGCAACAACCACAGAGCACCCTTCTCACTACAAACTAAACGGCTGAAATGCTAGCAACCAAGGAATCCATCCAGTACGGAATAGGACAAAACTTCAAGAAAATACTTATCCCAACGGACTCCAGAAGTACTCTGCAGCGACTCCAGAACCCTCAATGGAAGCTCAGTAGCAACCGATACGACAGGTTTTATTTAATGGTATTTGGCTTCCTTAGGCCATACAGCAAGCTCAAGTACGTGTCTCGAACCGGAGACCTTCAGTATGTGGGGCCCTCCGCTACCGAGGCCGGCCTACGACATGTTTCATTTCAAGAACAAGACATCAGATTCATGTGGGTAAGAGGACACTCTGGTATCACTTATAACGAACTAGTAGACTCCTTTGACAAGCGTGGAGCCACAGAAGGCAGGCTCCCAGCTCTGCGTTACCTCATACAGACTTCCTCCCCTGAGTGAAACAAAAAATGAAACAGGATTTTCAAGAATTTTGGAGAGAAAGAGCACAACCAAAAGGAAAACACTACCATTCAACCATCAGTTCCGAAACGATTCTGGTACAAGGACTTCCACGCGAAAATACAATTCCTATCTATATATATAAAGATGAATATATGTATGTATGTTTGTTTGTTTGTTTGTTTGTTCTTCATACAAATCCACAGTTTTCATCCTATCTCGATGAAACTTTGCACACTTATCCTTTGAAACAAGGAGAAAAATACTGTCTACATTTGGTTGAGAAATTATCTGTATAAATAATATATGTTGTCTCATAAATTCGAAATACTACTGAATGGCGATAGACAGACGCGTTGGATATGGACGTCTGTATACTGCTTTTTCGTGTATCGGTCAGACAGCTCAGTGGTTAAAGCGCTTGCTTACAAATATTTGGATCGTGATCTCCGGTTCAAATCTCCGTGGACGCTAAGATTTAAAAAAATTGTTTTTGATCGTAAGAGTCACGCCTGGGCCGTAGGTTATTCGGATTGAATGCTAAACTGTAGATATCACAAAGTTAGGGGTGCAACGCGAGGCAAATCGTAGGTAGTCTTGCAATGTTGTAGGTTTACACTTTTTTACGTTATAATGATTCCTCAGGGGTTGTTCGTAGTCAGAGAGAGAGAGAGAGAGAGAGAGAGAGAGTGTGTGTGTGTGTGTGTGCGTGTGTGAACAGTAATAATAGTATAAATACGGAAGTAAGTCTCTGTCTTTTTGTTACGTTTTGACGACCAAACGGCTATATCGATGTTGATGGAATTTGCCAAGAAAATCTATATGAAGGGCACAGGACATTTCTCCGGTATGTTTAATAGTTTTAGTCACGAAATTTTGAGATCTTATCGAATGATGCCAGAAATATGTTGGAAACTGATTCTCTTCAAGAGACTGGTTCGACGGTAGAATGATGTAGTGTTAGCTTTCCTGTCATATTATGCCGATTTGGTGTTGTTTGGGTCCAATCCTTCGTTACCAACAACTTTCTATATTCAATTCTGGCAAAAAATTCTTAATCCACGCGTACGAAGTCGCTGGTACGAGGTAGTCTACTATATAATTTCGTAAGGTCATTCACTCACCTCGATAGCTATTGGCTGGAAAATGATGACGTCACGGTCCAGCCTTCACTCGCAAAACAGCGACCAGAAATACCATTCGTAAAAGGAATTCGTGGTTGTGTCCGTAATTTGATAGCTAAGCAACTGCTACCAAATTAATTGCCATAATACATTCATTCATTAAGTTTGTTTTTCGTAGCGTTTTATAGGTAAAAAAATATCGATAAACTTTACAGCTGAAAAAAACGTGGATCTGCTTTTCAGTAACATGTTGCTAAAGAAACCGAATTAAAAAAAAAATAATAATAATTAAATTACTCATGGTCTCTGCTGTAACCACGAATGTCAATTGTTATTCAGGCTTAAGATAAATTTCAATTTAGTTAAAACTTTCACTAATGTTGTTGCTTGACCAAAGTTTATGCATTATGTTATATTTGCTTTTCAGGTATTTTCTTGACAACTTTCGTTAATGCTCTTTCTACATGTTCGCTGTATGCGAGTTATTAGGTTATTTTAAGTGGACATCAGACCACATACGTTACCGAATCAACTATTCTGGCTACTTATTTCTGCACATTTGGAGTTGCTCAACTGTTTAGTAATATAGAATGTGTATTTAGTTCTCTGGCTGTTACAGATACTATGGCCAATGATTACGAGTGTTTGCCCAGTCTCAATTAAAAAAGCACCGTGATGCTTTCGAAGCAAACAGGAATTTTATAAATTTTGCAGAGTGAGCTTTAAGGGTCAAATACAAGTCAAGTTTCAATTGTACGATTGCACTATCGTCTCTGTTAGTGTGTAATACCTACCTCTACTAATGCTTCTGAGTTCTTCAAGCTCAAGAGATTTTATTCACTCTAAAACACAGACCAGGTTTATATTTGGTCAAATCAGGTCAACCTGTCATAATCTTTCTTCCTAAAAACTGGAACTATTCTAGATCCGTGACGATACGCAAAAAACAGTCACGGGCTAACACTAGTCATCAATAATTCGGATGAGACTAGGACATTCAGCTATCCCCAGCCATAACCATAGAGTGGGAGTCATGGAATCACCACTGTGCGAAGCAAACAAGGAAGACGAGGCAGCTTTTAATCACATATTCTTCAGATGCAGTAAATACTCCACCCACAACGAAAATCTGCTAACTAAACTGCTATCGCTACAGGTACCTCTCCCGACATCGATCCCAAACCTCCTTGCGACGGGACACCCGAAGATATATAGAAGCAAATTAACATCCAGACGAAACTAATATAAACAAAAAGTTATAATATACCAAAACTTTATAGTTAAAATGCCATATGTAATAGAATTAATATGTAAAATTATATAAAATAGTTAATATGTTAAATGTGAACGATATGTAATATGTAAAATAATGTAAAGTATGTAATATGTTAAATATGAAAGGTACTTAATAACCAAAATATTCCCGTCAACTGCAATATGTAAAGCTTTGTAAGAGGGCTGGTGTAATGGTCTTGCGACCAGAAACCAATAATTTAAATAATAATAAAAAAAAACTAAGCTGAACAAAACACACACAGTAAGTTGATATCTCTGTGGCATTTTGTGCTTCTATCTAGCTGTAGTAAACTTCATTCTGTGCGAATATTTCGACAGGTACATTGCAAATCTGATAGGCGGGAATTTCACACTGACATATCCCACAATCATTTTTGTTTGAATTGTAAAGATGGAAACTGCAACTGGAATTTAAGTTTCTGTTGAAATTTATAACACTATGGTTCAAACATCAGATAATAGTTATGAATTGCATTCAGAGAGGGATGCTGACAGAGTTACATTTTATTATGACGAAATTTATGTCGACTCCGATGCTGCTGTGGTAACAAATGTAAATGCAAGTAATGATAATGCTGCAGCAATTACTACTGACGACATTGGGAACAAAAGAAAGAGAGACATCGAGGAAAGGATTAATCTAAAAGTAGAGGAGTTAAATAAAAATACACTCAGATAATAAATTTCAAATATAATTTATTGTTACATTTGTGACTCTAGTTACAAGCAGAATCCATGTATTACAATAAGTTTTATTTAATAAATATATAGTACAAGAAAAACGGGTTTAATTGTTAAATCGGTCAACAATTCCATTTTTCTCAATAAAACTTTTCAATCCTTTCGTCGCAAACATGTCCTTTAAAGTAATCCAAACTACTGCATACAATATCTGGAGTGTTTGGTCAAATGAAATCACTATGAAATTTTATATATATGTTAGTTGAATCAAACCAGTCGAAAGGCTGATGCCAGAAAAAAAAATCTTCTTAATTGTTTAGGCCGTTTTCCGTAGCTGTTTCTGCAATAAATAAAACTGGAAAGCGGAAATATAGGCGATAAATTCTCGCAGTTGTTTTTAGAGAGGTTGCAAATATATCTGGAATCTGTTAAAACCTTTTCATTGTGGGATTCATCAATGTGACAATTTGTAACTCTTCATGGGAATGTAGTTTTTTGAATCTGTATACAAAAGTAAAGTTTTATCACTCCTAATTTTGTACGATTATGCTTCGCAAACATGGTTACGAGGATGAGCGTTGTTCTTGCCGTATGTTCTACTCGGATATTTCTTTGTGGTCTGCTCTTCCGCCGTGGCTGTGTTTGTCAAGGCGCCACTTCACTGGATTGTGGAAGCAAAACGGGACCATGTTCTTTTTTTTTTTTTTTTTTACTTATGGCTTTACGCCTCGTCGACGCCGAGGTCATTAGAGGCAGGAAAGGAACGGGAAAGAATTCGGCCATGGCCTTCTGAGGGAAGCATCTCGCCATTCACCTGCAGTGATTTGGGGAAACCATGGAAAACTCAAATCTGGATGCTTCGAAACCGCGTCCTACCGAATGCGAGGTCAGAGCATTAACCGCTCACCCACCACGCTCAGTACAATTAATCGAAGTCTCGCGTATACGCAAATGTAAGAAGATCTTCTTCTATGAGTTTCATACTCCCTCAATGGGAAGGTCGAGGGGGACATAAAAAAGGCTGGTTTCCACCACAAGCCAGTAACTCCACATCACGGCCACTACCAGACAAGAGAGAGCCAACGACAGTCAAGCACACCGCCCCGGCCAGCAGTCAAGACCAGGAGCGGACGGAACTCCAAAAGGCGACCACAGAGGGGAAGACCGATGAGAACAATATAACAATGCTTCCGCTGCCAAGGCTTCGGGCATCAAGCATGGGACTGTTGCAAGCAAGTGCGCTGCGTTCGCTGCGGAGGGAACCACAACAACCTGGTCTGCACACGTCCGCGTGAAGCAACACCGACGTGTCCAAACTGCGGTTGTGATCATGCCGCCAGTTACGGGGGATGCCCTGTGAGAAGAAAGCTTCCATCAGCCATCAGAAGCCATCAACGCCCACACCAACCCAGCCACGTCCAACCAATGGAAGGACCGGGTGGACCACAGAAATGGACATCAAGCCACAGCAATAACCGTCCGCCGACCAACGACCAACATGTGTACCAATGCTGCAACCAAGAGCCAAGAAGGGCAAATCAGTTGGGGAAAATCGTCCAGCTCCTAACACAGCTGATTACGGCGATGATTCCAAACTGACCATACAAACCCATTAGGGGGTTTTAATATAAGGACGCCTACGGCGTCCATAACGATTTTTGCCCCAAAAGTGTAAACAAAACGTGTCCCCAAAACAACCCAACCCTGAAACAAAGCAGTAAAGTTGCTAAAGGCAATGGGACTGCACAAAGAGCCGTTGAGGCAGCGAAAAACGAAGTCGCTTTGCTCAGTGTTCTTAAATGTTGTCGTAATTAAGTGTGTATGAGTGTGACGGTGTTTGTGTTTAGTGTACAGTGTTTTTTATGTTGTGGACGTGAGATGGAAGGAGGAAACCCAGCGCCAGGCTGCTATTTCTACGGATTTTTCCATGGATCTACGGATTTTTATAAAAAAGTTAGGATTTACGGATTTTGTTGAAATCTCTACGGATTTTTACTATTTTTTATTATTTGTTGATTTTCGTTATATTGGTGTTTTGTTAAACTTTGAACGTATAGTGTTAATGCATTACAGAATCGTCAATAATTGTTAATCGTTTCTTTGCAACCGCTCGTGTTAACCAACGATTGAAATAAAGCTCATATTTTGTTTGATTATAGATTTTATAGAAGAAATATCTGCGCACTCTTTATGCACGGTGACACGCTCGTTGGCTCGGCTTACAAAGCAGTGCCTTCCGAGAAGGATTAACCAATATCCGAGAGTCAAAGGGTTCGCAGTATTTAACATTCCCTGTTATTGAACATATGCTAAATTTAATGTCAACAAATAAAATAAGTAATGTATAGTCCCCCCCAGGGCCGACGTTAGGATTCTCGGGCCCCGGGTAAGCGATCTTAGGCCCCCTACACCCCTCCCCCCCACGAAGATATTTTTACTTTACACTTTTTTTTTGATAAATTCAGAACATTTTAATACAAAAATGTTCAAAATTATTGGTGCAGATTTTAAAATTTGTGTTTGATTTCTATTTATTTAGGCATCCAGGCCGGCGGGCCCCCCTCTGGTAGCCCGGGCGGGCCCCGGGTACTTTTGCCCCGCTTAACCCCTCCTAACGCCGGCCCTGGTCCCCCCCCCCCCAAAAAAAAGAGTTGGCACAGCACAGCAGCAGCGATGAAAGTGACGCTGTATGTTCAGAGATGAACGAATGTTCAGAGATATTTCTTACTTTCAGTGTAGAATATTATTTTGTGTTTCGAATTTTAAAGACCTGGAAATAAAAGTACTCTTAATTTTGACTCTCTCTTCAATAATTATTGTTTCAGTCTTTCAATTAGTGAGTCTCCGGATTTTTGTACGCAATCTACGGAAATTTTAGCGGCCTCTACGGATATTCAAAGCCAAGAGGCTTGCAGCACTGCCCAGTGCCGACGTATTCAGGCCTACTCTTCCGAAAGACATCAGGGGGACCGCCAGGTTTAACTTCCCCCTCCGATAAACAAATCACCGTCCATAAGCGAGAGTTTGAGGGGCTGCTTCCTGAGCGTCGCACTGTTTTCTCTACTTCCTTCTTTTCGAAGTACTGTACGTGACAACATGTCCGTACGCTTCGTCATGCATCTTTTTTTATTTTACTTTCTTCCTTCTACATACTTAGCGGATGCCCATTAATGACGTGAGGTGAAATAGGGTGGGGTGGGGGGGGGGGATCCGGCGAAATCTCACCAACGGTCAGGGGGTGTCAACGGAAACCTCACCTGAGGTTTCGAAATTGTTGTAGCATGGTAGAGCTGTTAAAAAAAGTCTACAAATGACGTGAAAGTCGACTTTACGGGGGTTAGTAATTTAGTCCAAAAACCGACCATAGTGGGGGGGGGGGGGTAATAACAAAAAAAAGGCCTAAAAAGTTGCGTGGTCCATTAGTAGGGGTGTTGGGTCTCCGTAAAAATCTCACATAACTTTGGAGGGGGGGGAAGGTCTGACGAAATCTCACGAAGTCTCACCAGGGAGGGGGGGGGGTTGTTCCGAAATTTCGCAAAAACAACTCACGTCATTAACGGACGCTCCCCTTATCAGATATTTACTGTTATTCGAATTACTTCCTGCTGGCTTCAAATATCCGGTTCAATCCGACACCTTAACATCTCAAAAATCTTTACTTTAATGTCACTGAAGTTTTCTTTCATTTATTTGCTTTCTGGAATAATTCGTTCAGATTCCTTAGATCTCTAATCATACAATTTATTGCTGTATTTCATACTAATGAGATAATATGCAATTAGTACCTATGTTCGGTTATATTTTTTTTCCTGTCATCACACAATGGCTTACAAACAATACATTAATCCCCTTTCATTACTCCCTGGAGCTATATTCATTACAATTAACATTTACACATTACTTGACAAAATAAAGCTTCATTGAGAGTTTCTTCTTCGAAACTTCCTGAAATATTTAATTTATTGTCCGTTCATGCTTTCATCAAAACTATTTCCTTTACATCTCTTGTCTTCATCTGTATTTTCAAAAATGCTCCGCACTGTCTTTATTGCTGTCTTTGACCTGTAAACTAAATTATCAAAGTTAAAATTTATGCTCGGTGTTCTCGCTGCATTTCAAATATGTTTACGAAACAAACCATAATTTGAAGTAAGGACTATGTAGGAAACAAGAAGTTTAACGTTGGCCCAGGACTCTGGGGCACAATCTGGTGATTAGTCATTGTGCACCATCACCTCTGCTACGCTGCCGGCCAAGTTTACCACCAGGACTGAACCAGCTAACCCCGTGTCAGCGCCGGACACCAGCACGGCGCCGCAACCGACTGAGACAACGGGGCGGGCATATGTGTCTACACCTGGTAGATACTTCAATACTGTACTAAACGTTATCTCCAGCATTTCCGATAGAGCACACACCCGCCTCAGGTAGAAAACGTACTGCCGATATGTGCGTTCACACTGGAATTATTATCACGCACCCAGCAGTGTGGTTCAGAGCGTTAGATGGTTATTTGCTTCTTCTTACTTATGGCTTTACGCCTCGTCGACGTCGAGGCCAATAAAGGCGGGAAAGTACTGGAGGCAAGGAACGGGAAGGAATTCGTCCATGGCCTTTTGAAGGAAGCATTACGGCATTCGCCTGGAGTGATTTGGGGAAATCATGGAAAACCCAAATCTGTATGCCCGGACGGGGATTCAAACCCACGTCCTCCCGAATGCGAGGCCATAACGTTAACCGCCCACCCACCACGCTCGGTCATACTGGAAGAGGGAATTACAACGGTGCCGGGCGGAAGTTCATGAAATCTTCATGTTCTTGATCATATTTTTCGTATGGTCCGCGTTCTAATTTTGGACGACGGTAGTTATTTGGGCTGAATAGTTCGTGAAGTATATCAATCTGAAATATGTCCTAGCATTCACGAATCTGATTATTGATAATCACGTAAAAACGACCGAGCGTCGTGGGTGAGAGGTTAACGCTCTGGCCTCGCATTCGGGAGGTCAAGGGTTCGAATCCCCGTCCGATCATTCAGATTTGGGTTTTCCACGGTTTCCCCAAATCACTCCAGGCGAATGCCGGGATGCTTCCTTCAAAAGATCATGGCCGAATTCCCCTCCATTCCTTGTCCCCAGTTCTTTCCCGCCTCTAGGCGCAAAACCCTAAAAAAACGTAAAAATGGAAATTAGAACGGGGGGTAAGATATATCCAGGGTTTGAATTTAGACGCGTTTTGTCTTTCCCGCCATATACAGAACTCCCTAAGGTAAGCTATCAGAACGATATATTGAAATGGAATTTTAGTGTTTATAAATTACAGTTGTAGAGTGGTCGGATCATATACTAGTGATAACGAAATTTTGTGCATGTGTTTTGCTCATATGGGAATTCCGACAGAGAAAAATGTTTTCCAATGATCAGAAACAGAAAGGTATAATTTTGTTTTATCGATTGTCGTTAAAATCACCTCCAGAAGGCAACTATTTTAAAGTAAATTAAAGAGAATCTTAGTAAATTTTTCAATGAACTCTGCAGCAGAACGGGGAAAACAATAGAAATTATTACATCTCTTTAAAACAACACAATTAACTTTTTATTTCTGTCTATAAGATAGAAACACTAACAGAATTTCACATATGCATCATAGGCAACGACTTTGACGTGAAATATTCTTGATCTCCACCACAGATGTAAATTCAATCGTCATATGACGGAACATGACGGTTTACAAATTTAGAGATTGTTAGTCTGTGTAAATACATGCTTTGTTTATGCTGTCATCAGTCTCTCGACTGATTTGTTGCAATCCTCGATCTTTTCCTACTTTCCGCTTAGCTCTTCATTTTAACATGCCCCTTACAACTTACGTCCTTACTTGTTATAAAACGCTCGGAGCTTATGAGGCACATGATTTCTTGGATAAGGGAGAAGCAAAATTTTGTATCGTGGGTAAGGGTAACGGGGGAGGCCAAATTGATGGTGTTGCACTAGACATTTCAAAATCCTTTGACAGAGTGAGCCATAAAATGGTCGTAAACAAGGTAAAAACTATTAGAGAAAGCGATTTGCTGGGTAGAAGAATTTTTAAAAGGTAGAAAGGAAAAGGTTACGGTTGCAAATGCAATATCAAAATAAGTGGAAGTAAAAATGGGTGTGCCACAGGGTAGCGTATTGGGACCATCCCTCTTCATTATTCTAATGAACGATTGTGTTGATGGTTTTCTATCAGAAATTAGATTAAATATGTAGCTGAGTTGGTAAACATGGGATGAAAATAATTGCAAAGAAGAGTCAGCTTATTAGATACACAGATAAAAAATTTAAGGTTGATTATATGAGTACAAGGTGGTAAAAGAAATGCTTGTTGAAGACTTGAAATGTAAATATCTCGGCATAACACTTGATAACAAACTCAAGTGGGCGAGACACATAGGACAGGTGGCAGGAAAAGGATTCAAAATCCTGCACTTATTGGAGAGAGTGATGAGGGGATGTAGGAGAGAAGTAAAGGAATTGGGTTACAGAACTTTGGTCAGCCCACTGATTGAATATGGTAGTGTAATATGGGACCCACATTTCGACTATCAAATAAAGGAGTTAGAGGGGCTGCAAAGAAGGGCTGCTAGATTTGTCTCTAGAAATTAGCGTAGACACAATCAGTAACAGATATGATAAAAGAGCTGGAATGGGATTCATCGCAAGACAGGAGGAGGATGAGGAGGGTCATGGGAGTGTACAGGGCATATACTGGCGATGAGGCATGGAAAGATATTGGTGTAGGTATGAAAAGTAGTGCATGGAAGGGAAAAGATGACCATGACCACAAGCTGGCACTCGATTTCATGCAGAAGGGCGTGCGAAGATTTTCTTTGGTGGGTAAAGGTGTCAGGAATTAGAATAAGTTTTCGAAGAGAATTGTTGAATAATTTACCAAGAATGGTGAAAGAATTTAAAGTTAAAATTTGTAGAGGAAAAATGTAGGTGCGTGCGGTAAGGGGGAAGATGGGTGTGCAGGGAAATTTCCACCGGAGCATGCGCTCCATTGCAATTAAATTAAATTAATTAAACTGTAGGATTGTCTCAGTCGAAGGGATGTATTTTAAATACCTTCATATTAGAAAATAAAAATTATTATTTTCTTAACGTGTATAGCTATCAAGTTACATATTAGAGTCGGTAACATAAAATTCGTATCATGGAAGGAGTTCAGTCCACACTATGATCTTTTTATATCCATAGTACCTTGCAAACTTTCTGTTGCTTTTTAAAATAATAGTCTATGCGCTGTTTTAACTAATGATGTATTTCTTTTAAATTGAATGGCAGATTCCGCTTATCTCGTTGTATCAGAGGAGATATTACAAAGTTGGCAAGAACGTCCCCCGGAGAGGGGGTAACAAGGCGGATCTTGTTAGGTTAAAAGCCTCGCTTCATACTGCTATACTCGCTTCCTCCCTAATGAAAACTCGCATTCCGCCCTTCTTAATAAAACCGTGTGTTCCTGCAGAACTACTGAATTAGCCGAAACTGGGATTATGGCTGATAAATCACTTTATTAAACACAAAGGGGCGTTGTTTATAATCGCAACAGGTAAAGAAGTATAGGCACGGAGGTGAAAATGCAAAGGAAATTCTAGGTACTACCTTCAAATTACTTCCATAACGCGATGAATCAGTAGCCCCCAGAATCCTATACACTAATTCTGCGACTGAACTTCCAACTTTCTCAACTAATAGAAAACCTGTATGACTTCTCGGTATAGCCTACATATTCTCTCATGTGCTTTGTCATTGATGATTCTAACCTGTTTATCCTCTTAATAAAAGTGCAAGAGAACTACTATTGTGTTATTTACTTTGTGTTAATGCTTGTTAACAATGAATGACCATAAGAAATTTTTTTGAAACAATAATTAATCTTTTATAGATGTTATATATATGATACCTCGGGAGTCAAGCAGGAAAATTATACACACAACTGTACTGCTTTATGTTACTTTATTTCATGGAAAAAAATATGTCTTTACCTTTATTTCGACGAGCCATGTTGTACAGCTGCAGGAATCCAAGTTTCCAATCAGGGCTGCCAAAAGCAGAAGATCGAACATATGTGCTGTGAGAAGCGCGATGTATATTGTAGATGATACGATGGGCCAGAAAAGGTTCAGCTGTGCAGTGGCCCGAGAAAAAAATAATTCCTGGAGGTATCATATATGATACCTCGGGACTGAAGAGGTTATATCAAATTCACAGTTGGCTACACAGTTCCGATGAATGAAACAATAATAATTTGTAACGAACACAAAAATATCACTGTAGACCGTACAAAGAGGAGTTAATTATTCTGGGAAACATCTGTTTAATAAATTTCCTTAAAGTATACAACAGTTCTTACTTAATAAAGAGGTGTTTAAAGAAAAATTGAGGGGATATTATCTTATCGGCTAGTTCTTCTACTTCAGTTAACAATTTGTACCAAAAAATTAATTGTATTTAATATTGCTTTAGAAAACTTAAGTTGTAAAAATTAATTTTTATTTTATTTTACTTTTTGTCTCTGTTTGTAATAAATAAAAAAAAATTCATTAAGATTATTATTCCTCTGCTATGTGTACTAGGTCAGATAATCAAAATTTTAAAAACAAAATTAGCGAGCTTTATAAACACATTTTGTTTTATTGTGTTGGTACACATGTTCGTGAAGTACGTTCCTATCGGCAGCCATTTTGAATGTTTAGTTGATTTTCGACAGTCGAAAAGGTGCTTAGTTGTGATCAACGATTTTGTTCTTTCTAAAAAAAAAAAAAAAATGGATCAAAGAATTTGAGTAAAATTTTACTTGAAAAATGGAATAAAGTGCATTACCGCATTCGAAATGTTAGCAGTAGCTCTTGAATCTATTACGAGTAAAACAGGTGTTTAAAAGTGTTACTGATTAATTTCAGAAGATAATATCTTATTAACTAATTCTTATTCTCTTCTGGATCACATGAAATGACTATTCATGAACTTCTTTTTTTATTTTACGAGCATCCGACACAATTATAATTTCATCTCGCTGCATCATTTAATCATTATTTTCAAAGCTTCCTTAGCAACCTGGGTCTTCTTCTATCAATTCTGTATAAAATGATACATATCTTGTCTTTTTTTTTCATCTTTTCACAGTGTTTCTTTATTCTACTGTAAAACTATTTACCATTTGTTCGTTCTATATCGTTCCAGATCTTTGATTCAACTGTTCCACATTTTTTTATTCTTCGTATTTATTTTTGCTTTGCCTGCTATGTTTTTACTACAGAAAAACCATGTAATTTGTGTTAAGAGCATTCATCAGAATTTTTATACTTTTTGCAATAAATAAAACTGGTAAGCGGAAATGTATGCGATAATTTCTCGCAGTTGATTTTAGACATGTTGCAGATATATTTTGTGTCTGTTTAAAACCATTCCTCACCGAGATGGGAGGAGGCCAATATTGGCCTCCTACCCATCATTCGGGAGGACCGGGGTTAAACTCGGTTCGGCCATCCTGTCTGAGGTTTTCCGTGGTTTCCCTCAGACAATTAGGCGAATGTTGGGATGGTTCCCTAGAAGGCCACGGCCGACCTTCCATCCCCCTTCCCTCCCCGTAGTAGTAGATTGGCTGAAAAGAGTCCCCTATGACTCTCCAGCAGCCCGCCTCCCAGCCTTCTGCTGGGAGGAATGAAATTGTAAAAAAAAAAAAAAAAAAAAAAAAAAAACCATTCCTTGTAAAATTAAGTAACCTTCCTAGGTCACGCTTTGCGTAATGTAGCTGTTTTTGAATCTTATACAGAACTGAAGATTTATCACTCCTCAATTGTACAATTATGTTCCCGGAACATGGTTACAAGCGTTGTTCTCGCCGTATGTTCTGCTCGGATATTTGTTTGTGGTGTGCTATTCCGCCGTGGCTGTGTGCGTTAAGGTTTCACCTCACTGGATAGAGGAAGCGAAACGGTACCAGGTTCGTGTCCCGGAATTACTGCTGTTGATACTTTTGAAAATATCGGATTTTCGATATATCGATATTTTAGAATATCAATATAGTCTGTCGATATATCGGAAAAAAGTATCGATATGTCGATACTTTCATAAATGCAAACCTTGCAAAAATAAGGTTGTCCACTGATAAATAGACGTGTGATATTGTTCTTAACCAAGTTTTCCCTTTCGAATGGTTTCTGTTGGCGATGATGATTGAGATTTTTTTTAAAATTTGACCATTATGTGTGGCATAAGTTTCATAAAAAATAATAAAATTTATAAAACTCGAAAAAGGTACGAGGAAAATCTTATATTGTGTATTTTTAAGATTGATAAGTAATACTGTTGAGGCATTAATTTAGGTAGAAGTCTAGCTATCATAGCATGCATTATGGCCAAGTTAGATAACTTTTTTTCATAACTTTTTTTTGTGGTATTTCATTTAGTTTTGTATGTTGATAGCTTACTCTGAGTTGTCTTATTTTTCTTGCTCTCGAATTAGCAACTACTTGTTATTTACACTTCCCACTATTCCTGCTAACACACTGGAATTCCCTGGACAGTGCGCACTCTCATTTCAAACAATGGGCTCGCGTCCGATTCGTGCTGGCCGAGCGATGCCTTGCTACACTGTCTGTTATCATGATCTGAGTAGACTTGGTACCTACAACTTTCAAATTAATTACTGTAACATATTAAGACTTACTTAAGCTTGCTGATCTCGATGCTTAACAAAAATTTGAGGGACATAGTGTCATTCAGAGCAAACGAAAAATGATAACTTATTATTGAAAATATCGAAGCCGATATCCAGATTTCAATATCGATATATCGTTCTAAAAAATAATCACTTTTAAATATCGATATGTTCAAGAAATAATATCGATATATTATCAACAGTGCTATCCGCAATCATTAAGGCGAATGACAGGATGTTTCTCCATCTTCGCCTCACAAACTAAAAATTTATTAAACAAAAATATACTACTAAGATCAAAATTATTCAGGGCGTTGTAAATAAATAAACTCTTCTCCGGCCTCCAGGCACGTATAAAAGTCACATTTGTGCAGACGTGTGGATGACGTCATCGCGCTGGGTCGGCTTTTGTCTTCCACCGTTTCCGCGGCAGTGACATGTAAGGTTGAAAATGAGGGCTGAGATAGACACTTTCGAAACGTCCAACAGGTGTGACTTTTTTACGCGGCTGGAAGCCCGAGGAGAGGTTATTTAAAAATATACTCATCACACGCAGAACATAGTTACGCATTTCGCAGATACACAGACGGAAAAAAAAATCCCAACACCAAGAAAAAATTATTGTAGAGTAATGAAATTTGGACAATGCATTTGTCAAGTTAACATGTTTAATTGATTAAATTTTCAAGATCACAGGTTAATTTAAGCTCAAGAAAATGCATTTCAAATGTGAAATACTGTTAAATTAATAGCCGGTGTAACCTCCAGAATTTTGAATGCAAGCCTGCAAACGTGAATGCATTGTGTCATACAGGTTTCGAATGTCACTTTGTGGTATGGAGTTCCATGCTTGTTGTACTTGTGCTGTCAATACTGGGACGGTCAGTGCTGGCTGTGGATGATGCTGGAGTTGTCGTCCAATGATATCCCATACGTGTTCAATTGGAGACAGATCTGGTGATCTCGCAGGCCAAGGTAACATGTCGACACTCTGTAGAGCACGTTGCGAGACAACAGCGGTATGAGGGCGAGCGTTATCCTGTTGAAAAACTCCCCCTTGAATGCTGTTCATGAATGGCAGCACTACAGGTTGAATTACCAGACTGACGTACAAATTTGCAGTCAGTGTGTTTGGTATAACCACAAGAGTGCTCCTGCTGTCATAGGAAATTGCTCCCCAGACCATGACTCCAGGTGTAGGTCCAGTGTGTCTAGGCCGCAGACAGTTTGGTTGCAGGCGTTCCCCTGGCCTCCTTCTGACCAACACTCGGCCATCACTGGCACCAAGGCAGAACCTGCTTTCATCAGAAAACACAACAGATCTCCACTCCGTCCTCCAATGAGCTCTGGCTTGACACCACTGGAGTCACAAACGGTGATGGCTTGTAGTCAGTGGAATGCACGCTACAGGGCGCCTGGCTCGGAGCTGTCCTTGAAGTAACCGATTTCTAACAGTTCGTTGTGTCACTGTGGTACCAACTGCAGCTCGAATTTCTGCCGCAGACGCAGTACGATGCGCCACAGCTGTACGCCGAATACGGCGGTCTTCCCTCTCAGTAGTGCCACGTGGCCTCCCGGAACCCGGTCTTCTTGAGGCAGTACCATCCCTTGACCACTGCACCCAACAATCATGCACAGTGGATACATTCCGGCCAAGTCTTTCTGCAATATCGCGAAAAGAAAATCCACCTTCTCGTAGCCCTATTACACGACCTCGTTCAAACTCGGTGAGCTGTTGATAATGGCTTCTTCGTCTTCTTAAAGGCATTCTTGGCTAACATCAACTCACTATGTCAAATCTCAGCGGTAAATAACGTTCACAAACTTTACAGCGCGTATTTAAAGCAAACCTGATTTGCAAGCTCTGAGTAGCGCTACTAGCGCCACACTTATGCGCGAAGCGCGAAATTTGAATCGATGTCATCTTTCAGATGTATAAACACGCCTACCAAATTTCGTTTATCTAACACAAGTCTTTCTTGGTGTTGGGATTTTTTTTTCCGTCTGTGTAGATGGCAATACAGCATCCCTCCGATATTTGTTGAAGGTAACGGTTTATTTATTTATTTAGCTTATGGCGCCTGGATGCTTTCTTCAAAAAGGCCATGGCCGGATTCCTTCCCGTTCCTTACACCAGTCCCATCGCGCCTCTAATGACCTCGACGACTGCGAGGCGTAAAGCAATAAATAATAATAATAATAATAATAAAATAAAGCTCGATACTAGGTAATACAAGTAATATGTTACTCTCAAACAATCATCCACTTAAAGTTGTAAGTCTACATTGTCGAGCCACTCTGGAGCATTGTTTTCTTTTCCCAAAAAATTACATCATATGACATCACTGAATGAAAATGTGAGCAGTACACCTGTTTCGTTAGTTCTAGATCTGCTGTTAGTGAAAGTGTTCGTATTGGAAAGGTGGCACTACTTAACTTCTTCAGTAGTGAAGTGATATGTTCGTGCCAACATTTTGTTCAAGTACTGTCAACTGCATCGTCGTAGACATGAAGTGTAAAGCGTGTGTTATGATTTATACGGATGTTTTAAATTTATGTGATGTCTTGTAATTATTGATAGCTATTAATTCACAACATTGAACTCGCCTTAGTGGCAAAATTGATATCAGTCTCGTTTTTTTTATCAACTTAACGTCTCTCTAACAGCGAGGTCTTTAGAGACGGGAAAGGATGGGGGCAAGGAATGGGAAGGAATTCGGCCATGGCCTTTTGAAGGAAGCATCCCGGCATTTGCCTGCAGTGATTTGGGAAACCATGGAAAACCCAAATCTGGATTCCCGGAAGGGGATTCGAACCGCCGCCCTCCCGAATTCAAGGCCAGAACGCTAACCGTTACACCGCCACGCTCGGTATCAGTGTCGTGCATGATTGTAAATAACAATAAGATCATTCATAAGTTCAGGAGAAAGATTGTTCCACTTAATGAAATGCCGGAACATAGCCATAGAAATGTCTAAATGTGGTGCAATCTGCCGATTTTTACTTTTTCGGTAACATAGAGTTGGGCCCGGTCTTAAAGTATCTGAATTTTCCGAAAGAAAACATATACAGTCTTATAGAATGATACAGGGCGTTTCATTTCTGACGCGTCCCCGCGCACGGCAATAATCATCCGGCGCAGCGCCGCCTCGCTTGCCGCCAACTCATACGCGCAGCGCCCGTGGTCGGGAACGCCTCTTGCGTGCGTTTATTTCTTACCTTACAGCACGTACTGCAAATGTTGTCCATCGGCTTCAATACACGCTTGACATCTTCTAAGGATGTTTTCGCCAACTCTCTGCAGTGTTTGTGAAGAAATATTATTAATTTTACTTGGATCCGCAATTGACATTTTTCACCGGTGAGGCGTATTTTTATTTAAGTGGACGCGTAAATAGTCGAAACAGTCGGTACTGGAGTACAGAAAATCCATATCTTATCCACCAACAGCCGCGACACGATGTGAAAGTTGGAGTTTGGTGTGCAATTAGTGTGAGGCGAATTATTGGACCAGTGTTTTTTTTTACTGAAACAATTACATCTTCTCGCTATGTGGACAATATTATAATACCTTTTTCGAACAGCTGACAGAAGATGAAAGAAATTACGGCCATTTTCAACAAGACAGTGCAACTCCCCATACAGCCGAAAATTCTATGCGAGCTTTAAAGCGTGTTTACAATGAAAATCAAACTATCAGTCGTGGATTATGGCCTCAGCGTTCTCCAGACATGACACTTTGTGATTTTTTTCTTTTTTTTTTTGGGTGGGTTACCTAAAAGAGCGTGTTTATGATTCAAATCCCCGTACTGAAGAGGAACTTGTGGAAAACAAAAGAACTAAAATTAATAATATTTCTTCACAACCACTGCAGAGAGTTAGCAAAAACATCCTTAGAAAATGTCAAGTGTGTATTGAAGCCGATGGCCATCATTTCCAGCACGTGCTATGAGGTAAGAAATAAACGCACGCAAGAGGAGTTCCTGAGCACGGGCTCTCCCCATATGAGTTGGCGGCAAGTAAGGACTGCAATCCCGCAGTGTTTTCAATCCCGCGGGATCCGTGCGGGATTGCGCAAACAGATATTTAACGCATGCATATAAAACAAAGTTACTTAAAACGTTAATGAATTAAATAATAATTAAATTAATAAATAAAATTTAATGTTAAATGATAAAAATTAACAGTTAACAATATTTTAATTGGCAAAATGACATTTGAACTTTTAGCATGTCTTAGATACATTTTGAGGTTTTACATTTATGTTTTTTAATCTAAGCCAATTTTTAAATAAATAATAGAAAATATTCAGTGTTAGGTCATTATGTGCCTTTCAATACATCATATAAGTTTAAAAACATGGTTTGCTTAATGGCCAAGTTACCAGCGTTTTTTTTTATTTTATTATTATTATTATTCTAAATAAACGTTCCATAAAACCGAGAGAAAGCATTCCATTTCACAAAGTGAAGTGAATATACTCTTTAAAGTGTAGACTTGGCTCAAAACAAAATCTCATAACTTTTTGTTACTGCAAAAGCACGAGAGTTGGCCCTTTTTTTTTACAAAAATGGTTTTTGTGGGATTCCCTTTTATATCTCCTGATTCCTTGATTGATCTTACAGTTGATTCAATGTTATTAAAAGAAACAGCTCACCAACACTTAAACTGTCAAGTATTTCAGTTTTACTTACGTGGCGTAACGAGTTTTTTAGAGTGGAAATTATTATTTTTTTATTAAGAAAGGAGACTTTCTCGGCGAATGATTGCAGTGAAGTTTTCATAGGTTGTATCTCCGGATTTAATTGTAAAACACGAAATTTCACACTTGAGGGAGACGGCGGAGGCAGCTGTCGAAGTATCTACAACACAATTCATCGATACACCCGTGAATACTTCATTACAACTTTTTTGCCTTTAGTCGAAATAATAACAAGGAGAAGAAGTATAAATCGATAGCCTGAGCGGCACATGTAAGCAGGCGGCTTTCGTCAAAGAAACGAATTGAGGCAGCGGCCAAAGGATATACAATTGCCTTTTTATAGCTGCTAAATAAATAGGTATGCGATTAAAATTACGATAACATTAGTTTCCTATGAACGAATATTCAAATTTTCAGCCGCAAATAAGAAAATTGTCACAATAACTTTATCTGCAAACATAGAAAATGGGAATAATGAATCCGTGAATAAAAAGCTGTAACTGTGTAGTTCAGATAACGTTTGCGACACATAAAAAATAATTACATAGTTAGAAAACCTTACTAAATACGTAAAATGACTCAAATTACAGAAATGTGTACTCGAAAATGAATACGTAAAAGTGTATCAATTTACTTACGAATGACGAAGGTTGACAAAAACAAACGTTTGTTCACACGAGTCAAATGCCAACTGCTCTGATACAGCAAACAGTGCAATCTACATCTACATCTGCATATATACTCTGCAATTCACAAAATTGTGGGTGGCAGAGGGTGCTCAGCACCAAAGCTAATCTCTTTGTTTTGCATTCCAATCCCTAATGGTACGAGGGAAAAAAGAATTTATATAAGAATCATTGTGGCACCTTATTTCTCTAATCTCATCTTTCCTGTCATACCGACCCAAATAGGTTGGTGGAAGAAGTATTTCACTACACTCAAAAGTGAAAGTGGGAGTACGCATGTTTTCCAATAAGTTTAAACGAAACGTGCGTCGTCTATCTACCAGAGACTCCCAGCCTAGTCTACTAATCAGTTCTGTGACGCTTTCATAAGGACTGTAGCAAGCGGTCACGAATCGAGCGGCTCTTCTCTGTACTTTCTCTATACTTTCGATCAACCCCTTACGAAACGGATCCCAAATGGCACAACAATAGTCCAAATGTGGACGCACAAGAGATTTGTACGCTATCTCCTTTGTTTGTTCATTACAATTTTTCAATATTCGACCTATGAATCGCACCCTAGAATTAGCTCTACCTACCAACGAATTAATGTGTATGTCCCATTTCATGTTCCTTTGTACTGTTACTCCCAAATATTTCATAGAATCGACCATATCAATAACTGAATTGTTTAACTCGTATTTCTGAACAATTGGATTCTTATTGTTAGTTATGCTCATTGTCTTGCACTTTTTACAATTTAGCGTAAGTTTTCACTCAGCGCACCATGCCAAAATAATATCCAGATCACGCTGAATTTCTATGCAATCGGCCAAATGCCTTACTTCCTTATAAATAATCGCATAATCAGCAAACAATCTAAAAAGGCTTTTCACTTTGTCTCCGAGATCGTTTATAAAAATTAAGAAAAGAAGTGTCCTATTACACTTCCTTGAGGTACCCCCGATGTAACATCTAGAACTTTCTCCTTCAACGACGACATACTGCGACCGACCAGTTAGAAAATCCTTTATCCATTCACATAGCTGATTCGATGTACCGTACGCTCGTAGCGTCGCTAAAAGGCGGTTGTGTGGCACAGAGTCAAAGGCTTTCTGAAAATCTAAAAAAATTGCATCTACTTGTGAACCTGCATCAATAACTTTCATTACGTCGTGTGTAAATAGGGCCAGCTGTGTTTCACATGATCTTTTCTTCCGAAATCCGTGTTGATTTGCTGTAGGCAAATTATTATCGTCTAGAAATTTCATAATGTTCGAGCATATAATATGCTCCATAACTCTACTGCAAACAGATGTCATAGATATTGGACGATAGTTTCCAGGATCACTTCGATCACCTTTCTTGAAAATAGAAGTTACTTGCGCGGTTTTCCAGTCTGAAGGAACTTTTCGCTCTTCTAATGATTTACTGAATATATCAGACAGAAATGGCCCGATTTCCGCCGCATATTCTGAAAATATTCTAACTGGAATTCCATCTGGCCCCGGTGCTTTCCCCCATTTCAGGAGCTCTAATTGCTTTATGATACCTGCAGTATCTATCCGTAATGATTCCATCACCAACTCGACACGGCGTGGGAAAACTATCCTTATTTTCATCAGTAAATGAATTTTTGAATAAACTATTTAGTACGTTAGCTTTATCGCGGCTTTCATTAACCTCTGAACTTTCACGAATTAGTGCTGGAATATTCCTATTGGTACAATTGACTTTTCGTACATACGACCAGAATTTCTTCGAGTTTTCTGTGAGACTCTTAGAGAGAGTGTTGGAATGAAAATCGTTGAAGGCCTCGCGCATTACATTCTTAATACGTCCTCTTAACTCAGCTAAGGTTTCTAAATCGCTGCGACACCCCTTCCTTCTTGAGCGTGCGTGTATCCTCCTTTGTTTTTTGAGTAATCTTTTAACTTCGCATGTGTACCACGGTGGATCATCCTCCCCATTTATTATCCGCTTCGGTATATGTATATCCATACCTTCCCTGACTATTCGTATAAATCAATGCCACATCTCTTCAACGGTGTCCTTTTTTGACTTGAAATTATGGTAATTATTCCTCAGGTAGGTTCTAAAACACTCCTTAGAGGCCTTACTGAATTTGTATACAATCCTCCGTTTTCTCCTTTTTCGCTTGGTCATTAGGATGATAGTTGCAATTACCGCTTTGTGATCGCTTATTCCTGTGGTCGTTGAAATTTCGGTGAATAATTCTGGCCTATTGGTAACCAGCAGATCTAAAATATTTTCGCTACCTTTATGACATCGCGTAGGTACATTAACTAGCTGCTCGAGATGATTATTTGAGAACAATTCGAGAATTACTTCAGAAGCTGCCTTATCCCTGCTCCCTGTAATGTGAACATAATTACGCCAGTCAATATAAGGCAGATTGAAGTCGCCTCCTAGAATCACAGCATGATCCTGAAAACGGCTAGTTATACTGTTTACATTATTTCTTAACTCCTCGGCGATAGCTATGTCGGAATCGGGTGGACGGTAGAAGGCGCCTATGATGAGTTTTGACCCAGCAACATTGAGTTCAATCCATATGATTTCACAGATCGTATCGACTTCTATTTCATTACATGGGATAGATTTACTCACAGCTATAAATACCCCACCTCCATGAGAATGTAATCTGTCTTTACGAAAAACATTCATGCTATCTTTAAAAATTTCGGCGGAACTTATTTCCGGTTTTAGCCAACTTTCTGTACCGATAACGATATCCGCTTCTGTGCTACAAATAATGCTATCAAGTTCCGGTTGTTTGTTACAAACGCTTCTACAGTTAATTACGAGAACTTTTAACTGTCGAGAATCTTTTACGCTCCTCCTACATTCCGGTGTTACATCTGACTGGGTTGCCCGTATTTCGTGTTTTGGGTCTTCCTCCCTCAGCCTAAAAAACCACCCAGTGCATTCCACACGGCCCCTGCCACCCGTGTAGCCGATTCACGTGTGTAGTGCACACCTGACCTATTAAGGGGAACCCTACATGACTCGACCCTATGGCGAAGATCGAGGAATCTGCAGCCAATATCATCACAGAAACGTCGTAGTCTCTGGTTCAGCCCCTCAATACGGCTCTGAACCAGAGGTCCACAATCAACCCTGTCTACAATGCTACAGATGGTTAGCTCTGCCGATATCTTGCGGCCAGTGGCCACAGAGTTCACCCTTTCAGCCAGCCGCCGGAAGGAAGAGAGGATAACCTCCGACCCAAGGCGACAAGCATCATTGGTGCCGACATGAGCCACAATCTGTAGTTGGCTACACCCCGTCCCTTCTATGGCATCCGGGATTGCCTGTTCCACATCTCGGATCAGGCCACCCGGAATACACACTGAATGGACATTGGATTTCTTCCCCGAGGAATCCGCCATTTCCCTAAGGGGCTCTAATAACCGCCTAACATTAGAGCTCCCAACTACCAAAATCCCCTTCTGTGATTTCTCAGACCTGGCGCGCTGGGGGGCCGTCAACTCGCAGGATGACAATTGTGGGACTGTGTCAGCCTCCGACAATACATCATACCGGTTGGACAGTCGAACAAGTTCAACGTCTTGGCCTTTAAACCTGCTCGACTGCCCCCGTGTGCGACTTCTAAGTCTAGAGGCCATACGCCAGTCACCGACAGGCGACTGTGGCACAGCCTCCAACTCTTCAGCCTGGGTTGCAGGTACGACGGTCGATATGGGAGAATCTGTTATAGGCGTTGCTACATCAGCTTCCCCAATATTACATCCGCTACAACCTTTTACGGCAGCTTCCAGCTGTGTAACTTTCGCTAACACAGCTGCAAGCTGTGCGCGGAGATCAGCCATCTCAGCTCACGTCTACTCACAGCAATCACAGTCCCTAGCCATTCTGCTTTTGAAAAACGCGAAAAAGAAAAAAAGATCAGAAAATCTAAATAACCTGTACTTTGTACAAAATATAAACACTCAGGATTATACTAATCAAATCCCCACACCACTACAGATATAAATATAACAACAAAATAAGCTACTTCACTTGGTGACTGTTCAAACGCAACTAACTAGTACTGTCTACAAAATGTAAACACTCAGAGATTACACTAATCAAATCCCCACACCACTACAGATAAAATATAACAACAAAAATAAGCTACTTCACTCGGCGACTGTTCAAACGCAACTAACTAGTACTGTCTACAAAATGTAAACACTCAGAGATTACACTAATCAAATCCCCACACCACTACAGATAAAATATAACAACAAAATAAGCTACTTCACTCGGCGACTGTTCAAACGCAACTAACTAGTACTGTCTACAAAATGTAAACACTCAGAGATTACACTAATCAAATCCCCACACCACTACAGATAAAATATAACAACAAAATAAGCTACTTCACTCGGCGACTGTTCAAACGCAACTAACTAGTACTGTCTACAAAATGTAAACACTCAGAGGATACATCCGATAGAGACCGAGTGGGGTAGCGAATCACGCAGACTGAAATACGTTCCCGCCGGATTTTGCGGATTGCGGATCCGCTTAATTTTGTGCGGGATCCGCCAGACTGTCTAATGATGCGAGAACCCGCGGAATTGCGGGATCGCGCTTTGCTGGATTGCAATCCATAGCGGCAAGCGAGCCGCCGCTGAGCCGCGCGATTATTGCCGTGCGCGCGGACGCGTCCTAAATGAAACGCCATCCCTGTATAACAGCACGTAGTTAGCAAGAAGAAGACATATACTCACCGAGCGTGCTGAGTGAGTGGTCAACGCTCTGTCACAACCGGGAGGACGCCGCGCCGGTTCGAATCCCCGTCCGGGTATCCAGATTTGGGTTTTCCATGATTTCCCCATATCAATCCAGGTGCATGCCGGGATGCTTCCTTCAAGAAGACCATGGCTGAATTCCTTCCCATTCCTTGTTCCCAGTTCTTTTCTGCCTCTAATGACCTAGACATCGATGAGGCGTAAAGCCATAAGTATAAAAAAAACGAACCAAGTATAATTTTTAGTGTTCAATAGGAATAATTAAGGGTCTGTACCCAGTGGAAGGAATTAAAAAAATGTGGTTGAGATGAATGAGGAAGGTATAGAATTAAAGCGAAAGAAAAAGATGAAAAGAAGAAAAGTGATGCAATGTGCGAATATCGAGCCAGTTAATATCAGAAATTGTAGGAGATGAGTAATTGGAAAGAGTAGACGATACCCAACAAATTTGTCTTGTTTATTACAGGGGAAAGTATCCATCTTGTCTCAGATTTTTAAGGATTACATAAAAAGACTGTACTCCTGTTTTGTCTTTCAGCATCCGTAACAATATTGATAGCCAGCGAGCTCCTGGCATTGTCCGATGTGATCTTGGTTGATTTTCACACACAGTAAATATTGAAGTTCATAACAGAAGTCAGTTTTCTGTACTTATGAATGAAATTCCATGTCAGTCGCTCCATTTTTTATGCATATTTAAACGGATAATCCCAGTGTAGCAGGAAAGGGATGGGGTTGGATTTGTTTCAAAGTTTCATGAAAATAACCACAGCGATTCGTGCAGCAATGGAAACAATTAATTATTTCAAGAAATGTGGTAAAGATCGAGTCGTTCAACAATAAATTATAAAAATAGCGGAAATGGTTTTAGAAAGTTCACTTTCATGTTCAAATCTGTCAATTATGATTTTACTTACTATAACCAGCGAATATAATTTCACCTCCAAACATCACAGATTGTAGCTGTGAGGCCTGAGATAGTAGCTCCAAGAAACAAATAAGATATCGTAATGTTTTTCATTTTATTATTAAAATTAATTTACATATTTCCCAATTTATGAAGTTTCCTCTTCGTATTCCATACCACCACTAACCAAAATTTAAGGAAGGGAACATTACATGTGATGATATAGCGATTTGTGACGTATGCACCTAGCTACTATATCATCTTTGGTGTTTCACGCAATACGTTCAGATTTTCACTTACTGCTCCGGCGTTATGTTATGTTGAAGCATAAGACATAGCAAACGATTCAGTTGTGATTCTAATTTTTAAAACCGTGAAAACGCAATCGAAATCCGCGCAGAAGTTTTTTTTAGTTTTTCTAGAACCAATATGGAGGCTTTTTTTTTTTTTTGCTAACTATGATTAACTTGTTTTTTCTTTCCATTTCTCATCCCTTCTCAATGTTCTTTTTATCATACTGTTGATATTTAACATTCTTTCTGTTTGTTTTATTTTGGATATGTCTGCCTTCTCGATCTTTTTTTTTTTTTTTTTTAAACTCTTCCATTTCTCCATTCTTTAGAATTATTTCTGGCATGTTAACTTTTCCTTGATCTAAGTCGCGTAATTTTTCAAGTGTAATATAGCGGAATGTTAACACCATTTGCGATAAGTAAACCTTTTGCACGGAAAACGCATGCGTTAACTTCTCGCAGTTGATTTTGTAATTGATACAAATATATATTTGTAGCACTATGTTGTTGATATTACTTATTTACACATATAATATTACTCCTCGATGGTTTAATTACTGCGCATAATACTGTACGATTATGGTTCAGAAATGTGAATAACGTATATTGTGCTTGTCGCTGCCTGATGCTGACACATATCTGTTCAGATGATACGCGATGATAGTAGAGCGTTTCAAATAGCGCGTTATTTCTGTTGCGTCCAGATTTGTTGTTGTTCCCACGAGTTTACAGATATAACATTCAAAGTCAGTAAACAATATTCAAGATGGAGATAAAAGAAGCTGTTATGTTGTGGCTTGCGTAGCGACAACGGTAAAGACGCACAAAAAAGGGAGGAAGTAGAACGTATGGGGTGTGTCCAATTTTAAAAGTTATAGTTACTCGCAGGAATTACGACCAACACGAACCGGGTGTAATATTAGGTATAAAATAGAAATAAATATAAGACTGTAGCAAGTAGTGTTGCCCAAATGCAAGAACAAGACGAGACTTGGCCAGTCTTGGTCTTGGTCTTGCATCAATACACCTGGTCTTGGTCTTGGTCTTGGTCTTGCAAAAATGCAAGACCAAGACCAAGACAGCAAGACCAAGACCGATTTTGGGCAACACTAGTGTTGCCCAAATGCAAGAACAAGACGAGACTTGGCCAGTCTTGGTCTTGGTCTTGCATCAATACACCTGGTCTTGGTCTTGGTCTTGGTCTTGCAAAAATGCAAGACCAAGACCAAGACTACAAGACCAAGACCGATTTTGGGCAACACTAGTAGCAAGTAATAGAAATTAACATTTTGTACACATAAGAAGACAGAAAAATCTGGTTGAGATAAATGAGGAAGTATAGAATGATGTGAAAGGAAAAATAAGAAAAAATCGGCGTGGTAACGTGAATGCTAGTTTCATTAAGTATAAGAAATTGCAGATGAGTAATTGGACAGAATAGCAGCAATCCAAGAAGTTCTTATAGTTGTCCACAGAAGAAAATATCGTATTAATTTTTTGCTTCTTCCCTTTGTTTCGGGCATACAGTAGATCATGGGCAATTACTGTATTCATGATCTCCATTTCTGATTTTAGCATCCGTCACAATATTAATAAGTTTGTAATTGCGCCAATCATTTGTGGCGCTCCCAAAAATCGAATACTTTGTTCTCCTTATCTTCATAAGATGTGGATGAAACAGAAGCTTATTTTGAGATAACATTATTCGTATTTGTGACATAGTTTTAACACATGCATCTAGGATTTTAAAATACAAGTTTCTAAATAGTGGATCTAATAAATTGGAGACTGCCAATAAAGGCGCATGTTTGAGCTGGCCAAACCGTTTATCTGTTTGTAATGAAACATTTTTCTCCAATTCGCCCGCAAAACTAGAAGCAGTTTTCATTTCAGTCCATTCATCTATCGCGTAACCTACCATAGGAACTGTAACATATGATTCCTTCGTCATAGCTTCAAAGCTATGGGGGATACATCTTTGATTATAGCAATCTCTACAGCGCTCAGCATCATTGGTGCATCAATTTGGGGGAAAAAAACAAAATTTACGTCACCTCTGTAGGGTGTAAATTCAAGAATCCTTTGAAGTATGTAATACATTAAGTTCCAACGTGTTTTTACTTGTAGTATTACTTCAGATACTTTATTTTCTATTTTTTTTAGCTTCGCTTTGTATTATATATTTGACGATATTCCTGACATATTCGATAACATTGCTTTATCCAAAGTTTTCCTTATAGCATCCTCAGGAACAAAATTAATCATATGTCCAAAACATGATACAAGTTTTTTTTTCGTAAAATGCCTGCCCGGTAGGTTTGATCATGTAGACACCGGAATATTTTATGAAAGCCATTACTTTATCTCCCTCATTACTGGAATTCGTTTACGTATCTGACAACTATTGGCAAATACAACTGATCAGCCTAAACATTATGATCACCTGCTTATTAGTGTGTTGGTCCATCTTTGGAGCGCAAAACAGCAGCGATTCGGCGAGGCATGGATTCCAAAAGTCGTTGCTAGGTTTCCGGAGTTGCCTGGCAACAGATGTCTGTGCACAGGTCACGCAATTCCTCTTGAATTACGGGCCGGTGGTGTGTGGGCGCGGCCTCTGGGAACGAGCATCTCGGAAACGGCGAGGCTGGTCGGCTGTTAGCGTGGTACTGTAGTGAGCATCTATGCAGAGTGGTTGAAGGACGGTGAAACCACGACTGGGCGACAAGGTGGTGGACGTCCACGCCTCATCACAGAACGTGGAGGTCGGAGGCTTGCCCGCTCTGTAAAGCGGGATAGGCGGCGATCTGTAGCAGATCTGACAACAGAGTGTGCTCCGAAACACTTGTGCCTGCACCAGCATTGTACTCTGCTGTCATTGACCTCAGCATAGTCGCATCTCGCTAGGTCTACTTTGGATCTGCCCACTGCTGATTTCAACCTATTCAGAGACTTCCATGTCAGATATCTCTTTTCATGGGCAGGTGGTGAAGTTTCAGACATTCTTGTCCATGAAGGACATAAGAGAACCTTCTGGTTGACCATAGGATTTGAAGGTTGTGTTTGATTTCATTCGGATTTTTTTTTTTTTGTATCATTTGCTGTCGTATTTTCCTATAACTTGACTTTTAAGCTGCATTTCGTAAAGGTGTTATATATCCAACGACGTTACCAGTAGCTGTCCTCTCTCCTCAGTTTTCCCACTCGATCCCTGATAGATAGATCGATATGTTTACTTTGGTCCCATATGAGAACAGTCTCGGGTATGTGGAACAGCACATACACCAATCAACAATATCAATAACAATATCAGCAACTGATAACATAACTTAAAAATCCATTAGTATAATCAATGTCTACTGTAATCTGCAAATACATACTATCCCATGTTAGTTACTACATATGTGGAAGAACGCATAATCTCACTTATTAACAATATCAATAATATTGCCAGCAACTGATAACCAGTTAATTACTTAAAAACCTGTAAGTATAATAAATTTTCAAATTTGTAAATACACATTACCCCATGGTTAGTAACTACATATGAGTGAAATTTGCACACAGTGTAATTGCTGCATTTATAAACGGTTTCAGTAGAAACAGAAACCATACATCATTTTAGTAATTGTTAATAACTTTGCCATCTTACCCTCCATACACCAAATTTATAGTTTTTTCTCACTCATTATCAAATTCAAAGAAGAAAATTCCTTCACAGAGTAAAATAGATTCTAAAGAAAAAAAACTCTTTCATTTTGGATTTGAAGTAGGTTTTCGGAGAGAACATTTTATTTCTTGCGGTACATTGAATGAGGAAGCTCCAGTAAATGTTATCCCTTTCTGTACAATTGAGAGTGACTTGTAATCGTTGTGAATGTTATATGTATTCTTAGTACTATGGTTACGTATTTCAGCATTAAGGTTAAATGGTTCAGAACTGCAGAGTGGATCAGACTGTTCAACACATGCCCCAGTGTCGACTGCGTTCAACCTGCGCAGACGTTGATTTACATGAGGCCTCGCACAATGCACTGAACCTTGAAGTTTGTTATTGAATAAATATGTATGTTTCTGACAAAAAATTAAAAAAAAAAAAAAAAAAAAAAAAAAAAAAAAAAAAAAAACATGGACAGCCGACAGAAGTAAAAACTTAAAACTATTAATATCATACGCGCAACGCGTTTTACTTACAGCTGCAAATATACTAAATAATAAAAAATAATTCCGTGTGGACGTAATGACCTGGCGACCGGGTTTCTAGTGGCTGCGCATTCCGTCCTTGTCTTAGCCGTCTTGAACTAACCTGGTAGTACTACCAGGTACAAGGGACCGATAGTTTAACGTTGAATCCAAACAACGGAAGCATTCTAGCGTATTTCACATTACACAGGAAGTTATGCCAGATTGACGGTCAGGTTAGTGGTCTATGAAAAACTCTAGCGAGACTGGGATTCGAACCAGGAACCTTAGCCACTGAGCCACCAGGACGCAACAGAGATACTATTAACATTAGAATGTCATGTCGGTAATGCAAACTTATAAGATTTTAACCATCAAAAATCGCCCAATGCGCCTAAAGAAGTTTTAACTTTAAAATCTAAACACATAACTTACTTCACATACCAACGGTTCGACGAATCTTCCCGAAGGAGATATACCAAGCTGTTGTGTCAGAGACAGGAAGGCTGATTCCTTTAATCAGAGACCTACCACGGAACGTCCCGCCGTAGCTCATATAATCAAATACAACTCTAAAAAAACTATTGGTTTGTATGAACAACGGTGACAGAAATTGAGGCCACGTTGAAAGGAGGAGAGGGTTTAGGTTTCCGTATTTCAAACGTCAACAGTGTTTTGTATTTGTTTTAAAGTATACATATGCAAAATCCCATCTAAATCGGATAAAAACTATGTGTCCGTACAAAGATTTTGCGAAAAACGTCTAGTGCGCATATCATACGCGCAACAGGTGGGCGTGATCTGACGCGAGCAACAGGTGGCTTCCTGCGAAATCATAGATTCACCCCCTCCCAAACATCAGGTAACGCGCCAGTAAAAAAGGTTTCACTTCAAAAATAAAACCAAACCTGAACAAAACTTACAAACGAATTAGTGAAATATCAAAATAGCCATGATGAAAGAAGCAAGCAAAGCTGTGTTCACCTGCGGACTTTGACGCGCGTTTCAGATCGTTATGCAATCGCGCGTTTTCTACTTGCTCTTGAATTGCATCTCCCACTTCATATTTTTTACATAAAGATAATTTTTTCTATATAATGTGAAGCAAAACATCAAAAGACTTCACTAACATGCGAAAGTAGTTGGTAAAATTTCGTCATTAATCGTTTCTTAAATTTGTATACTGAATTTTACCTTTACTAATAACCACTCTATCACTTAAAATTGGATGCACGCTATATTATCTTTTTTTGTTTCTTTTTAAGCGTCTTTGCCAATATCGGTACGCAAGCCTCAACATAACCGCTTCGTCCGTCTATATTTAGTTGACTGTTTACTATCTTCAATGTCACCTCTATATATACTCGCACTAACGAAGAATAATCTGGACACAGCAAAAATAATGCTCGAATCGAAACATCTTACTCGCAGCGCGCGCAAAACGTTTCTTCTGAACACGGCGGAAGACAACACGTCAAAAACATACGTGAGTAGAGAAGACAGCGAGAAGCACACTTTCTACAATTCACGTTTGGGATACCGAGCGTGGTGGGTGAGCGGTTAACGCTCCGGCCTCGCCTTCGGGAGGACGTGGGTTCGAATCCCCGTCCGGGCATCCAGATTTGGGTTTTCTATGGTTTCCTCCACATCACTCCAGGCGAATGCCGGGATGCTTCCCTCAAAAATCCATGGCAGAATTCCTTCCCGTACCTTGTCCCCAGTCCCATCACGCCTCTAATGACCTCGACGTCGACGAAGCGTAAAGCCATAAAAAAAAAGTTTCTGGAACATAATCGTGCAATGGTAGCCTTAAAGATTCGTCAGTTGTACATACTGATTCACAAAGCTGGCTGTCGGCTATTGTATATCAACGTGTGGCGAAGATAGTTGGTGTGATCCGCAGGTAGAATAATTAATTGTAAGTTTAGATACAGCATTCACAATCATCATGCCTACGAAATTTTAAGAGTTCGGACGAAATTTAATTTACTTCTACTATTTTTCTTCCAGTTTCGTAATTGTATTTCCATAGAAATTCCAAACGTACCTTTAGATTTATTAAGTTATAATGATCACTGAGAACATTAGAATATCAAAAGTCAATTATATTCAGGATTAGTATTACTGTATACTGGCTCTAAGATAACAAGTTTGCTTCACCGTAGTGCCCTAGGTTAGTAAAGAACAATATCACTTACAGCCTCACTCTGACTATATATTTGCATCAGTCGTAAAAGAAACTGCGAGAAATAAACGCATACGCTCTCCGTGTTTGAGATTTAATTTAATTTAATTGCAATGGAGCACAGGCTCCGGTGGCAATTTCCCTACACACCCATCTTCCCCCTATTCTGAACCTACCTACATTTGCCCTATACAAATTCCATCTTTAAATTCTTTCAAAGTTTTTGGTAAATTATTCACCATTTCTCTCGGTAACTCATTCCAATCCCTGGCACCCTTACCCAAAAAAGAGAATCTTCCTACACCCTTGTGCCTGAAATCGAGTGCCAGCTTGTGGTCATGGTCATCTTTTCCCTTCCATACCTACTGCAATATCTTTCCATGCCTCATCGCCAGTATACGCCCTGTACACTCCCATGACCCTCCTCATCCTCCTCCTGTCTTGCAATGAATCCCATTCCAGCTCCTTTATCATATCCGTCACTGATTACATTCTGCGATAATTTCCAGAAACAAATCTAGCAGCCCTTTTTTGCACCCTCTCCAACTCCTGTATTTGATACGTAAAATGAGGGTTCCATACTACACTACCATATTCGAGCAATGGTCTGACCAAAGTTTTGTAACCCAATTCCTTGACTTCTCTCGTACATCCCCTCATCACTCTCTCCAACAAGTGCAGAAATTTGAAACCTTTTCCTACCACCTGTCCTATGTGTCCTGCCCAGTTAAGTTTGTTATCAAAAGTAATTCCAAGATATTTACATTCCAAGTCTTCAGCAAGCAATTCTTTCCCCACCTTATATTCATAATTAACCTTTTGTTTTTTATTTGTGTATCTAATAAGCTGACTCTTCTTTGCATTTATCTTCATTCCATGTTTACCAACCCAATTAGATATCCTGTCCAGATCACCCTGCAACTGTTTACAATCCTCTATCGTTTTGATTCTTTTATACAGCATTATGTCATCTGCAAACAATCTAATTTCAGATAGTAAACAATCAACACAATTATTCATCAGAATAATGAATAGCAATGGTCCCAATACACTACCCTGTGGCACACCCATTTTTACTTCCACTGAGATTAACTTGTTGTAAAAGGTGTTAATATTTGATAGAAATGACTTACAAACATTACTTCCTTAAGGTAAAAAAAAAAAAAAACAGACAGCGCAGAAGTAAATCTGAAAAAAAGAGAAATATGGAACGGCTGAATAAAATATCTTGAATCTAAAGACATTCTGTTAGAGAGAAAATAAAAGGAATACCAATCATTTTTACTGTAGAATAAAGAAACACCGTGTAAGGATGAATAATTTAAACAAAGAGAAGGTATGTACCAACTCAGTCAGAGTTATCAAAGAAGGCAGATAGTGCCGGCCTCGGTGGCGCGGGGCTAGCGAGCTGGCTTCGCGTCGCAGAGGTCGACGGTTCGAGTCCGGCCAAGGGCATGGGTGGTTTTAATTAAGTGTTGTGTCCGTCCTGTGTTGTCCTATCACTGTTTATCATCAATAATAACACGAGAATAATCTATATACACACCTGACGAATAAAAGAAAAATCACTTGCTGGTTGAATGGCTACACGGCCGAATTGCATTAAAAAAAAAAAGGCAGATATTGCCGATGATACTTTTAAAATGGTGTCGAAATGACGCAAGTAGATCTTATCAACATCGCGATGATGCTAAAATCAGAAAACATGAATACAATCATTTTACATGATTTAAATTGCCTTTAAATAAAAGACAAGAAGAATAAGTTCTCAAGATATTTTCCTTTGCAATCAACAAGAAGATTTTATTGGACCGCGTCTGTTCTTTCCATTGTTACCCATCTTCTACAATTTCTGATATCAACTGCAAACCTCTTGAGACATTGAATTACCGATTTTCATAATTTTCTTTCTCTATTATTCTAAAATTTCCTCATTGATCTCAACCATATTTTTCCGTCCTTTGTCAATCCTTTTCGCTCGCTACAGTCTCTTACTTATTTCCATTATACGGTCAATATTACACTTGGTTCGTGTTGGTTGTTAGCGAACTGGAGATAGCAGTACTGAGATAAATACACTGGTCAGCCAAAACACCTGCTTATTAGTGTATTGGTGCATCTTGGAGCGCAAGACAGCAGCCATTAGGCTTGGCATGGATTCGAAAAATCCGTGTGAGGTATCCGGAGTTGTCTGGCACCAAATGTCTGCACACAGGTCACGCAATTCTCATAAATTACGGGCCAGTGGTTTGTGTGCGAGGCGGCTGGAAACGAGCATCTCGGAAACGGAGAGGCTGGTCGGCTGTTCGCTTGCTACTGTAGTGAGCATCTATGCGGAGTGGTAGGAGGACGGTGAAATCACGACTGGGCGACAAGGTGGTGGAGGTCCACGCCTAATCACAGAACGTGGAGGTGGATCCATAGCGGTTACTACCTGTATTGGAAGCCTACTAAGAAGTAAGTCCATTGTCTCTCTCAATTCCTCAGTAAAAATGCTCTCTCTGTGTACATGTGATTATGTGAATGAAAATAATTGAACCAAGGTAAATTGTTACTTGCAGAACTGTCGGTGGAAGATTTCTGAACCGAGCGTGGTGGGTGAACGGTTAACATTCTGGCCTCGCATGCAGGAGAACGGTGGTTCGAATCCCCGTTCGGGCATCCAGATGTTGGTTTTCCATGGTTTCCCCATATCACTCCAGTCGAATACCGGGAAGCTTCCTTCAAAAATGCCATGGCCGAATTCCTTCCAGTTCCTTGTCCCCAGTCCCATCCCGCCTCTAATGACCTTAGCCGTCGACGAGGCGTAAAAAAAAAAAATCCTGACGACTCTTAACAGCGAGGTTTTTAGTGATGGGAGGAGGAGAGGGGGGGGGAAGGAAGATTTCTATGAACTTAGCTAATTCAGTTGAATACGTGTTTCAGTTTACAGTACCGAACAGAGTATATAATTTGATCAAATGGAAGAGAATATGATTTGAATTTTGTGTCGTTCATTAATTGAAATTATTACTGCACTGTAATTGTTCCTACCTTTTACCCTGCAGTTAATAAGTGATTTTCATATAAACTTAATGCAGACAAACTTAGGTAGTAGTTCAATTGATATAAATCAACAAGTCTTATCCGAGGAGAAGGTTGGAAGGTTACACCGGAACTGGCAAGGTATTGGGTGATTCAAGTCCTGGTGCTGGAAGAAATTATTGGTACTGATTTATTTGCTGTCAACCGTCTGCCCATTTAATGTTAGTGCCTGTATTATGACATGAAAAACTGTCAAAGTTTTTCTTTATTTTCCGCCCGTCTATAACCGAGAGAGCATGGTGCCAACGAACGGGAAATAGTTCATCCGTGGCCGTTTTGAGAAACCGTCCCGGCGTTCACCTGTAGTGATTTCGGGAAACCTGAATGTGGATGGGCTTAGGGGGCGTTCATAAATTACGTGAGGTTAAATAAGGGGGGGGGGGTGTCATGGCGAAATATCACCAAGGCGGAGAGGGGAGGGGGTAAACGAAAATCTCACTTGAGATTTTGTAAATTTTTGTTTTTACTGCAGAGCTAAAAAAAAAGTCTACAAATCACGCGAAAGCCGATTTTGGAGGGTTTTTCTTTCTCTTTTTTTTTTTTTTTTTTTTTTTTTTTGGCTGTCGTCAGTCTTTAGACTGGTTTGATGCAATCCTCCATCCCTTCCTATTCTGTGCTAACCTCTTCATTTCTACATACCCCTTACTGCCCACGTCCTCAATTATCTGCTTCATATATTCTAATCTCTGTCTACCTCTACAGTTCTTACCTTCGACTGTTCCCTCCACTAACAGATTAACCAATGCAGCATGTCTCGAAATATGACCTACCAGCCTGTCTCTTCTTCCTGTAAGCTTCTTCCATAAACTTCTTTTCTCATCCATCATTTCCAAAAGTCGATCATTTATTACTTTATCAGTCCACTTAATTTTCATCATTCTTCTGTAGCACCACATTTAAAATGCTTCAACTTTCTTTCTTTCCGGTATTCCTAAAGTCCGTGTTTAGCTATCATAAACTGCTGTACTCCACACACAGATTATAAAAAGTTTTTTAAATTCCTAGATAAATATTTGAAACTAAAAGATTTCTCTTTTTCATGAAGGCTGTTTTTGCTAGTGCTATTCTGCTTTTATCATCATTCCTGCTTCGGCCATCGGTTTTAATTTTGATTCCCAAGTAACAGAACTCACTCACTTCTCCTATTGCATCCGATCCTATTTATATATTTAATCAGCTAGTATTGGTATCATTTCTGCTACATTTCATCACTTTTGTTTTACTTTGATTTATATTCAGTCCAAAATCTTCCTTCAGTATTTTGCTCATGCCATTCAATAACTTCTCAATATCCTCAGCCCTCTCTACTAATAAGACAATGTCGTCAGCAAATAGTAGGATACTGATTTTTTCTACCTGAAAACTTAGGCCACATGGAAATTTTTCTTTGACTTTCTTCATTGCTTCTTCTACATACAAGTTGAATATTAATGGGGATAGACTACAACCTTGTCTCACACCCTTTTTAACTCATGCATGTCTCTCGTGATTCTCTACTTTTATCACAGCCACTTGATTCTTATATAGTTTATAGAGGATTCTTCTATCTCGATACTTTAGACCTGACTTCTTTAGAATTTTGAACAACTTGTCCCACTTAACATTATCAAAAGCTTTTTCTAAATCAACAAATGCCATTACGGGGAGTCTAACCCGCGCCTCCCTAGTGTCACCTGGCGCACTCGGTCGAGAGTTCTGGATTGTTTTGGAGCGACACGCAGCCGCTGGATTGACGTCACTGCTTGTTGCTCAACACGGCCCAGTGCGGAAGCTTGCGACCCATAAAGCCAAGCACCAGATTACCTGCAGCGGGGTCACCTTGATGCAGGCAGGAGACACTCAGCGCCAACGAAAGTGCAACCCACTCACACTGTGGCATGTACCTTACGTGGGGTGTTTATATAGACCCCCCCCTTTTCTGTTGAGATTTGGGGATATCTGGTCGGACCACGCCCCTCCCCCCCCCTTACCCTAAGGTGACACGAGATTTTGACTGGAAACTCCCCCCTCACCCCTGCTGATAAACCTCGTAGTTTTGTTGAGACCTTTTTTTTTTTAGCTCTCTCTCCACAAAAGCGTTATCCGCGTAGTTACTAGACACCCCTCCCCCCCTCCTCTAAAGTCCGCATCCGCGTCGCTTGTGAACCTTTTTTTTTTTAGCTGCACTGTCCTTCAAGATTTTCAAAAGCTCACGTCAGATTTCCATCGACCCCTCCATCATTTTTTAGTGAGGTTTGGTAAGATTTCGCCGGAGCCTCCCCCCCTCCCCCCCACCATATTTCACCTCACGTAATTAAAGGACGCCCCCTACTTGCGACGTAACACATATTAATGCATGACATTATTCTAATGAATGATTATGTTGATGGTTTAGTATCAGAAATTAGATTTTTTCCAGATCACGTAAGTCTATATAAAAGGATCAAAACAGTAACGGACTGTGAATAGTTGCAGGGTAATCTGGGCAGGATATCTAGTTGGGTTACTAAATATAGGATGAAGATAAATGCAAAGAAGAGTCAGCTTATTAGTTGCACAGATTCGTTACGATCATAACGTGGGGTAAGAATTGCTTGTTGAAGACTTGGAATGTAAATATCTTGGCATTACACTTGATAACAAGTTTAAATGAGCAGGACACATTGGTCAAGTAGTAGGAAAAGGTTTAAAAATTCTGCACTTGTTGCAGAGGGTGATGAGGTAACGTACGAGAGAAGTAAAGGAATTTGGTTACAAAACTTTGGTCAGACTATTATTTGAATATGGTGGTGTAGTATGGGACTAGGGATTGCAATTCAGCAAAGCGGGATTCCACAATCCCACGGGATCCCGCATCATTAGACAGAGGCGGATCCCGCACAAAATTAAGCGGATCCGCAATCCGCAAAATCCCGCGGAAACGCGTGTCAGTCTGCACGACTCGCTGACCCACTCGGTCTCTGTCGGATGTATTGCACTGTTTTCCTGTATCCTTGTAGTTGGCATTTGACTCGTGTGAACAAGCGTTTGTTTTTGTCAACCTTCGTCATTCGTAAGTAAATACACTTTTACGTATTCATCAAAACTTACGTTTGTTTCGAGTACACATTTCTGTAATTTGCGTATTTAGTAGGATTTTCTAACTATATAATTATTTTTTAAGTGTCACACACGTTATCTGAACTACACGGTTACAGCTTTTTATTCACGATTTCATTATTCCCATTTTCTGTATTTGCAGATAAAGTAATCGTGACAATTTCCTAATTTGCGGCTGAAAATTTGATTATTCGTTGATATGAAACTAATGTTATCGTAATTTTAACGATCGCGTACCTATTTATCTAACAGCTATTAAAAGGAAATTGTATATCCTTTGACTTATTGCTGTTTTGGCCGCTGCCTCAATGCGTTTCTTTGACGAAAGCCACCTGCTTACATGTGCCGCTCAGGCTTTCGATTAATCCCTCTTCTCCTTGTTGTCATTTCGAATAAAGGCAAAAAAGTTATAAAGAAATTTTCACGGCTGTATCGACGTGTTGTAGGAGCACCATACTTCGACGGCTGCCTCCACCGTCTTCCTCACGTGTGTAATTTCGTGTGTTTGCAATGAAATCCGGAGATACAACCTATGAGGAATCCACTGCAATCATTCGCCGAGAAAGTCTCATTTCTTACTAAAAAAAAAAAAAAAAAAAAAAAAAAAAATTCCACTCTAAGAACGTCGTTACGCCACATAAGTAAATCTGAAATACTTGACAGTTTACGTGTTGGTGAGTAGTTTCTTTTAATAACATTGAATCAACTGTAATATCAATGAAGGAATCAGGAGATATAATAATGAATCACGCAAAAAAGGCCAAGTCTCGTGCTTGTACAGTGACAAAAAGTTATGAGATCTTGTCCTAAGCCAAGTCTACACTTTACAGAGTATATTCACTTCACTTTGTGAAATGGAATGCCTTTCTCGGAGTTATGGAACGTTTATTTAGAAGTTTTTTTAAAAATAACTCTGGTAACTTGGCCATTAAGCAAGCCATATTTTTAAACTTATGTGATGTATTGTAAGGCACATAATATGACCTAAGACTCAATATTTCCCATTTTTATTATTTATTTAAAAATTGTTTTAGATTAAAAAACAAAAATGTAAAACCTCGAAATACACTTAAGACACGCTAAAAAGTTTTAATGTCATTTTGCCAATCAAAATATTGTTAACTGTTAATTTTTATCATCTAACATCAAAAATTATTTATTAATTTAATTATTATTTAATTTATTAACGTTTGAAGTAACTATCTTATAAAAATATATGCGTTAAAAAACTGTTTGTATCAATCCCACACGGATCCCGCGGGATTGAAAACACTGCGGGATTGCAATCCTTATATGGGACCCACATTTCGACTATCATATACACGAGTTGGAGAAGGTGCAAAGAAGGACTGCTAGATTTATGTCTGGAAATTATCGCAGAACCCAATCAGCAACAGATATGATAAAACAGCTTGAATGGGATTCATTGAAAGACAGAAAAAAGGTGAAGAGTGTCATGGGAATGTACAAGGCGTATATTGGTGATGAGGCGTGGAAAGGTATAGGTGTACGAATTAAAAGTAATACATCGAAGAGAAAAGATAGCCATGACCACAAGTTGGCACTCGATTTCAAGTACAACAGGTTTCGAATATTTTCTGTCGTAGGTAAGGGGATCACGTATTGGAATATGTTACCAAGAGATATGTTGGATTATTTCCCAAAAACAGTGATACAATTTGATGTTGAAATTTTTAGAGGGCAAAAAAATAGTTGCTTCAGGAAACGAGGGAAAAATGGGTGTATAGGGAATCGACACCGGAGGGTGCGTTCCATTACAATTAAATCAGAGTACACAGGGCAGGTAAGCCTCCGACCTCCACGTTCTGTGACGAGGCGTGGACGTCCACCACCTTGTCGCCCAGTCGTGGTTTCACCGTCCTTCAAACACTCTGCATATATGCTCTCTACAGTAGCACGCGAACAGCCGACCAGCCTCGCCGTTTCCGAGATGCTCGTTCCCAGGTTCCGCGCCCACAAACCACCGGCACGTAATTCAAGAGGAATTGCGTGACCTGTGCGCAGACATCTGTTGCCAGGCAACTCCGGAAACCTAGCAAGGACTTTTGGAATCCATGTCACGCCGAATCGCTACTGTGTTGCTCTCTAAACGTGGACCAACACACTAATAAGCAGGTGATCAGTGTACGATACAAATTGTGATCTCTGCTTACAATAGCTTAACGGTGCAAGAAATAAACTTCGTGCGGATATCGTTGAAGACATCATAGACAAATATTAAGGCCGGGCGCATATTGACGCGCAGTCGACGCAGCGCAGCGCAGCACAGTTTCTGTGTCTCTATGTTTTGGGGCGGAACAGCGCGTATTGAGACGCAGAGCAGGGCAGCGCAGTACTGCGCCGCACGTGGCCTGCGCGACGTTGTGATCACGACACAGAAACTGTGCCACGCAGCTCACTCGTGCCGGTTTTTGCCGTAACACTTCTTGCGTTATTTATAATCTTGCTTGACTTATAATCATTTTCAACTATGGAATAAAAAAATTGATTAATCTGGTGCGTAACCAACTTGCGATTCACAATATCAATCATAAAAAATACATAAAAATTAAATTTAAACAAGAGATTTGGACAATGAGCCCAACAAGTGGCGAGTAAATTCAGCATTTATTTATCATACAACTGTCCACTTACAATTTTCACTTTTCTTTTTTTGAATTCATTTTTAATAAAACTTCGAAAAAGATTGATATATATATATATATAGGCTATTATCACATTATTTGTTTTCTTATTATTTGTACTACATCATTCAATAGTGTCCCCGAGAAACACTTAATTTCTTGACACTGCTTTTTTAGTTTCAAGTGTTTATGTTCTGTTATATAGTTTTCTTAAAAATATAATATGAAATAAAAGAGAGAAACATTCTTATAAATGTCATGTAGCGTCAAACGCTAAATAATTAAATAAATAACCACGAAAATACAGCGAGATTTTCTTCAGTTCTAATAGATATTTGAGCTTTGTCGCGAAAATAACAGGTTACATTATGCCGTGAATCTCCGCTCGAGTCATCCGGAAATTATCTTTTGAGAATTCTCTTGTCACTGCAAAAGCCAGATGAGAGTTTCTTCTTTTAATATACTCACTTTTGCATAGTTTTATCTAACTCAGCTTCTGTTAAAGTAATAACAAATTTCGAAGCTCGGCATCCCAATCTGATTCAGAAATCAAAAATCGAGTTTTTGCATTGACATGTTTTTGGTTACGCTTTATTGTCGGTTTTTCGCACAACACAATGCTTTGTAAACTGTCGCACGAAACTGCGCTCTAATATGCGCGAGTAACTGCCAGTCTGTGCTGCCCTGCCCTGCCCTGTTCTGCGCTGCCCCTACTGCGCCACGCAGCTCAATGTGCGCCCCGGGTAAAGCGTTCACATTTCCATCATTGCATTTGGTTTCGGTCACCCATTAGCGATACAGAGCGAGGAAACTCGCTGATGTAATAGTGTTACGTCTCTACCATGGTTAAAGCGAGCTAGATTTTCTTTAACCGGACCGAATAAGACTTTGGACAGGAAAGTATTCACATGTTAAAAGTGTTCAATGTCTCATGCAGGGGTGGCACACGTATAAAAATAAATGTTTGCATCTTACTGATTTCCCTGTGGCATAATGAATCGTTTAAAGTGTGAATATTCTTTTAAATAAATGGTTTGGCGGGATTCAACGTTGAAATAAGTGTTAATAGTGTCTCCAAAAATTCACTATGACCAACTTCAAACACTTATCCCGTCATATTTGGCCCATAAGCATAACTAGGCTTCGGATCTTGATGAGAGAAAAAGTAGAGAAATATGCAGGCAAATATGACCTTAAAAATGGGTAAATGTGACCTAAAAATGACAAAATATGACCAAATATTTAAATTTACTATACATCAAAACATGCTCAATTATACATGATTCAATTTATTTAGTAGTGTCGCTTTCATGTAGACAGCATAATTTGCTTCCGTGAAATCACTGCACCATCGGAAAATTAAATTTTAAGTAGTTTTGTTGAAGTAACTTTAATCTCAGGTAATTTACAGAGTAGAACTTCACACTTTCAGAAAATTTTATTTTCGGCATGGCGGAAGGTCTACTCAACGATTCACTGCTGATTTAAAGATGACTGAGGATATTTCATAGAGACATTGATTGACGCGGATCGACACAGGCATGCTTCTGCTGCATTGTCGAGATTAAAAGGAGGGCGGAACATAAGTTAGGTAGTGACAATAATGGATAACTTTAATTCTTGACTGGTGAATTCTGACCACAGTGAAAATTAGTCCCCCCTCACACCCCCACATGTATAGCAGAAGTACAGTTCTGTGAGTAATTATCTTAATTTCTTCTCATCTTTATCTAGTGAATTCCCGGTACTATTAGAAAACTACCAGATTTTCCTCAAAATATGATCATATGACCATAAATATTATCGAAATATCACCAAAACTAGGAAAATGCTCTAAATATGTATTTATATGCTACATAAAATACGTTTTAATACAATCAGAAACGTTAAATCAGTGTTTACTTCAGCATTTCAGCTCAAAAGGAAGGCAGGAAAAAAATATGACTTGTCTTAAGCAGCCTAACCCTACTCATAACATTTTAATTATTCAAATTATTTATTTTTTAAGGAGGTCTTTACAACTTGTATCGCATATAAAGTTCTTTCAGACTGTCAAGGTGTGTCACTCTTTATTTCACCATGAAGATAATGCACTTAAACTCGTGTTAGCCGTCTCGGAGGTCAATATTCATTAGCCACGAGGCAGGCTGCTGTCCCAAGAGAAGTTTCAAGCTAACTGCGGTGTAAGTAAGAGCGGCCGACTTGCTTCCGTGCCACCTGGTCGTATACTAAGTACAATATACTCGAGCCAACATCCTACTCATGGTTATTGCTGCCTCAGGGGCGATACGTTCGAGTCTTTATGGAACAATCGCCCTTAGTCGCTCGAAATTGATGTTGAATGTTCAAATATCATGGATATAAAACTCACTTCTGGTGACCATTGATTAATCCCTCTAAAGAAATATCACAAATATAAATATCACTTCTGGTGGTGATTTATTGATATGTCTAAATTAAGATGATTTAATTTTAATTTTTTATACGTTCATTTTGATTTGAATGCTACTTTTAAAAGCTAATTTAAAAATCGTTACGTTAATAACCCTTAATTCCGTAACTTACATTCTAATTTAAAAATCTACTAATACCTGTTCTCTTTACCATAATTATTTATCTTTTTATAAAGTTAATCGGGATATTTCAAGATTCAGATTTTCTCGACATGAACAAAGATTTAATAAAACTTTGCATATTAATTCGTACGGGTGCCAGAAACTTGAATACTGAGCTATATGTGAACGAATGAAGCTGTCTATTTGCGCAGGATTCGTGCATCTGGATTCACTCAGTATCGGACTTTAACACAAAATTCTGGACACGACGATTCCTTGAATGCCAATCGCTGCGATCTCGAGAGTCAATCGATCTTATTCCTTTTCGAGACATGGTTAGGATGGCGGCAGGGCTGAAGACTAAGAGATAAAGTCGGTGTTGAGTCGAAATCACGCACTCCGTAAACGACAGATCTTCTCCAGCGGTTAGGTGAGTCAGTGGCTCCAGATATCACTGGTTGCAATCAAAACGCTTCCCAAATGACCCTCTGTGCCATAAACAGTATCGGCTTACGTTTAGCTCAGGCTCATCCGAGTTATCATCTACTTCTTTCTTCTTGTTTCGTTTTTTTTATTATTACCGAGCGTGGCGGGTGAGCGGTTCGCGCACCGGCCTCGCATTCGGGAGGACGGTGGTTCGAATCCCCGTCTGGGCATCCAGATTTGGGTTTTCCATGGTTTCCCCAAATCACTCTAGGCGAATGCCAGGATGTTCCTTGAAAAATGCCATGGCCAAATTCCTTCCCGTTCCTTGTCCCCAGTCCCATCCCGCCTCTAATGACCTCGACGTCGACGAGGTGTAAAGCCATAAGTAAAAAAAAATTATTTTATTGTTCTTTTGAAGCTGATTCCAAGAGACTTCTTTCAGTATTTCAGTCATAATCCCCGCTCTCACTTTCTACTCACTGATACATTGACCCTTATTTTTATTTAACCTTTTTTCTTCATCTATTTTTCCCTATGTGCACATTCCAATAATTCCTTGTATTTTGTACCAGACTACTTATTGAACTTTTCACAGAACTTTTAATTTAATTGTAATGGAGCGCTCGTTCGGGTGGCAATTTCCCTACTTACATATTTACCATCTTTCTTCTTATTTTTTTTTTTTTTTTTTTTTTTATTATCTTAAAAATCATTTGAGTTTAAATAACCCCACCACTACACCACCTACTTTTGTCCTTTACGAATATTTTAAACCCTTTCAGGGTTTTTGGAAAATTATTCATAACTTCCCAAGGTAATTTATTCCAATCCCTGAATGTAGCGAAAGCTCCAAGGTAGCATTCGGGAGAACGCGGGTTCGAATCCCCGTCCGGCTATCCAGAGGTTTGGCGTGGTTTGTAGGAATCACTCTTGACGAATGATGTATCCTTCAGAACGCTATGGCCGAATTCCTTCTACTTTCTTGTCCCCATTTCTGTCAATTCTAATGACGACTCATCATACCCTAAGCAAAAACTCTGGACTTAGTGTCTTATTGTGTCTCATAATATAACTAAATTTAGAGAAGACAGGAAAAGACATGAGGAAGTTTTTGGAAGTGGCAGGAAACCATTTATGCTACTCTAAAAACTACATATAAATCAATCATTCTTTTATTTCCTTACCATAAGTAGATTCTATCCTGCAAGCACTGTACCACTGTGATTATTATTTATTAAAAACACGCCCTTTTGCCTGAAATAAAATGCCAATTTATGGTTATCTTGATCGCTGTTCTTCCATGTAGACCTCCTAATCCTTCTACCAATATCAATCCAGCATCATCGCGATTATAAACCATGTACGATCCAAACTCTCTCTTCGCCCACCTTCTGTCTTCGAGTGACTCCCAACCCAGCTCTTTCGTCTTGTCAGTTACTGATTGCATCCTGTAGTAATTTCCCCTTCAAATCTTACTGCTCTCCTTTGTAACCTTTCCAACTCCCGTATTTGATATCTAAAATGTGGGTCCCATGCTACACCACCATTTTCAGGTAACGGTCTGATCAAAGTTCTCTATCCCAATTCTCTCTCTTCTTTGGTATATCCCATGATTACCCTCTCCAATAAGTGAAGAATTTTATAAACTTTCCCCACTGCCTGTCCAAAGTGTCATTCTTATTTCAGTTTTCTATCAAATGTTAGACGAAGATATTTACATTTGAAGTCTTCAACAAACAACTTCTTCCCTACTTTATAATCATAAACAACGTTTAGTTTTTTATCTGTGTGCTTAATAAGCCTACTCTTCTTAGCATTTATCTTCATCACATGTTGACTTTCTCAGCCTCTATCCTGTCCATATCACCCTGCAGATATTCACAGTCTGTTTCCATTTCGATTTCTATTATACAGCATTATGTCATCTGTAAACTAACTACTGGTAGTAAACCATCAACACAATCATTCATTACAGTAACGAATAGCACTGGTCCCAACACGCACCCCTGTGGAACTCCCATTTTCACTTCCACTTCTTTCGAAACTGCATTTCCTAGTCTAACTTTCTACCTTTTAACAATACTTAAACCCGGAAAATCACTTCTTCATTCCACTCCAATCATTTTTACTTTATTTACTGCAACTTAATAGCTCACTCTGTCAAAGATCTAATTCCCAACAGAGACCAAGGGGAAGATTACCACGCCATCGAGATGGACATCTGCAGCGCCGCTGGAGTTAGCTGTCGTAGTATCGTAACCGTAGCGACGCAATTTAATGATGGATTCTCATGTAACTCGACGAAACAAATCGAAAGTAAAGAATACATCTTACTGAAATTTCTCTTAATTTTCGAGATATGGAGCCTCAAGTTATAGGTATGGTTCCTTGTGTTTTTGGTAACATTTTCTTCTGGTTCAGGCCGTATTTCAAACAAACCACAACCGCTAGGAGAAAAACAAAACACCTATTGTGCACGCCCACAGGTGTAGTCCCTTGTGTGACTTTAGTGATTTTTTATTTTTATTTTCAGACCGCATTTTTACCTAGCGATCTCAGTTTTGAGGAATGATATCTCGAGAACTAAACGAGATATCAGAAAAGTTTGTTCTTTACTTTCATTTTTTTTATCGAATTACGTAAGAATCCGCCATCAAACTGCGGCGCCACTGACTTTGTAGAATCCCCGTGTCGCCAAAGACCGTTCTGCATGGAGGAATTCCGTCTGAATTTTTGCTTTCTACCTTTGAAGAATTCTTGGACCCAGCAAATCACTCCAATGGTGTTCACCAGTTTATGGCTCACTTTGTCTAATCCTTTTAAAAAATCTAGTTCTTATCAGAGGCCAAGAGGAAGATCACCAGACCAATGAGATGAAGGTATTTGCAGGGAGGCCGTAGTCAGCTGTGATAGTGTCACCCGAGATAGTTCTACCTGTTGGAGTTCCTGACTGTATGAGGCCACACGAATCCCTGATCGGGCTGGCTGACGTGTGCTGCGTATCGGGTCGCGACATAAAGCCGTCGACGGCGAGGGACCCTCAAAGCGGGCGTGTTGACCGTGCGGCACCTGCCGAACCTGGCCGCCAGCGTCAATATTTACCCCTCGGCCCTCAAAGGACTGCTAATTTATGAGTCCGCGGACGGTGAGCCGCCGCCACGTGGAACAGGGCCGTATTTATACTGCGGCTATTAATATCGGGAGGGCCATTGACGACCACTCAGGCCGCCGATGATAACCTGGGCTGCCGCAGAATAGGACGTCTCCCCCGCCCAAACAACACGGCGGCACGCGTCAACGCGGAACTGCCTAACACACGACCACAGCAGTCGTCTCGAACTTCAAAATGCAAAGTCGGTAGAGCTGCCCTCCAGTTTCGGTATACAGACTAGCATAAAAGTAGATATAAAGTACCATATACAGATTACTTAATCCGGTAGTAGCTCAAAATGTCCACCTTCGGCATTGATGCATTCCTGCAACCTGTCCCCGACACTCTCACACAAATTTCGGTCAGAACGAATTTCCTTAAACGAGAGGTGGCCACCATCAGAGACCGCAGTACAGTGGCGGATCCAGGATTTTGGTTTGGGGGGGCTAGGATTCGGTTTGTTAGGTTAGGGGGGGGGGCTTGACTCGGGCGGGGAGAGATATCTCACATTTTTCTAGAATTCCGCCATTATAAAAACAGTAGAGCAAAAAAAAAAAGTCCCCAAAATCCATGTCGTTGGAGGTGACCTTGGTGCTTTTGGGGGGGGGGGCAGTCTATACCGCAGAAGCCATGGCAATTAGAGAGGCCATGAAATACGGCTTCGAACGCTTCAATAAAATACTGACATTATCAGACGCGAAAAACCGAGCGTGGTGGGTGAACGGTTAACGTTCTGGCCTCGCATTCGGGAGGACGCGCGTTCGAATCCCCGTCAGGGCATCCAGATTTGGGTTTTCCACGGTTTCCCCAAATCACTCCAGGCGAATGCCGGGATGCTTCCTTCCAAAATGCCATGGCCTAATTCCTTCCAGTTCCTTGTCCCCAGTCCCATCCCGCCTCTAATGACCTTAGCCGTCGACGAGGCGTAAAACCACAAGCAAAAAAAAAACTACGAAAAGTGTTGCTCAGAAGTTGGAAACTATGAAAACAATCAACGGAATGAACAAGATCTTATTCGACATTCTAAATTTTATGTACACAGCTACGGTTGAGGGAAAGGAAGTGCACTTACTATGGATCAAGGGACACGCGGTGATACAGCATAACGAAAAGGTAGATCAACTGGCCAAGGAAAGTACTACGGACGGAGAGCAACAATATACGCGGCTGCAACACGCCGACTTTATAGACTAACAACCATTGGGAAAGAGGTTTTCAGAATTATGGACTTCAACACAACCAGTCAAAGTAAAGTTTTATTCATCATTCCAGCTCCATATACCTTCTAAACCATGGTTTGAAGACTCTAAATTGCGCAAAAAGATTCAAAGCATCCATAATACGCATGCGACTTGGACATGGTTGCTACCCAAACCATCTTCACAAAATCGGCTTCATACAGTCACCTTTTTGCCAGGCAGATCAAGAAGAAACAGCAGATATCAGTCATATCATACTAGCATGCACTCTCTATCGGATCCTACAGAACAAATTATACAACAGCCTGGTCAAGCTCAAAATTCCATTGCCAACATCGGTAGATATCCTGTGTACGGAGCGATAGCTCGTTATTTGAGAGGGGCAGATATCTCTCTTTAAAGAAAGCATTTGTAATAATAATTTTTTTTTAATTTACTTATAATTGTACTAAATGTAACGATGGATACTGTACAATAGCTGTTAAGAAATTATCATAAAAGTCAAGTGTTATTATATTAAATGTTATTGTGCATACCAAGTTCAGCTTGTACTTTAACTAGAATTAGCATGCTGTTCTATAGGATTTACAAATTTTATTTGGAAAGAAAACGTTATGGAACTTTACTTTCATCTCACTGTACTAATATTGTATCACAGATTGATTTTATAATCTATTGTGAAATAAGGCTTTATTACATTACTTTAAAAGGTCAAACAGCAAATGTAAAAACTAATGTGCGAGTAAATATTGAAGCTGGCCGTATGGTCGATAGACCGAAGGCCATTAAAAAAAAAAAATTAAGAAAAGGGTGGCCAATGCACGACCCACACTTTTACAAAATATTTTTTATATTTCATTTTTAGTGTTATATATTTCTTTACAATGTGCGTTTAGCATCATTATTATTATATTATCTATGTTTACATGTTAGAATAATAATAAAAAAAATAATAATAACTCATTATGTTTCAGTTTTTCACTCCAAAAACGTCTAAATCTAATATGGGGATAAATAATTTGATATGCGGCTTTGTACACTCCCATAACTCTCTTCACTCTCCGTCTATCTTCCAATGAATCTCACTCCAGCTTATTCATCGTATTAGTCACCTTTTTTATTTATTTATTTTTCGGTAATTTCCAAGGACAGAACTAGCAGCCCTTCTCTGCACACCCTCCAACTCCTGTATTTGATACCAAAAATGTGGATCCCATACAACACCACCATATTCCAGCAGTGGACTGACCAAAGTTTGTACCCCAGTTCCCTTACTTCTCTAGTGCATCCCCTCATTACTCTTTCCAACAGGTAAAGGATTTTGAACCCTTTCCCTACTACGTGTCCAATGTGTCCTGCCCAGTTAACTATGCTATCAAATATTATGCCGAGGTATTCACATTTCGTTATTCTGGTGTGCCCTTTCATGAGTTCAAAACTAACGGCATCCTAGTTTCAATTGACTCTCCAAGTACCAACCCTAGCAGTTCAACATGAGAGGTTCACAAACAGTATCTTTGCCTTATGGGAGTTTCTGTAGCCAGGTCAGTGATGAACTTTAAGTCTGCGTGTTACCTGCGCTACTATTGGTTTCCCGCACAAACGCCATAGCACCACACAAGCAAGATGTCTACCTGCTCATATTCTCTCTCTCACCTCCTTAATGTTAACTGTTCCCACAATAAAATTATCGTTGTTGTTGTGCCTTCAGGGCGCGTCGACAGCGAGGTTATTAGCGCCCTATTAAAATTATAAAATCATCTGTAAATTATATCACTAAAATTACCAATATACAATTGTCACTTGCAGTGACACGTTACGAGATGTGTTTACTTTTATCCATACCCTAGAAACATAGTTGTGATAATACTCTGCGAGTACTTTCACACTGTGGAAGCCAACAGGAAATCACCCCAATTACGTGTACACGGGAAGTGGCTAAGAAGTTCAGCATATTTCAAAATAACCGCGTATACTCGAAAATCGGGCATAGCACATAATTCGTCTCAGCTGATTCACTCACCGCAAACTAAGTAAAACAGAATAAAAGTAGGGCCAAGTCTTGAGGTTATTTAGCGACAAAGAGTTATGACAACACATAGATCACATAATTTGTAGCATATAATTGATGACGTAGGTAGTAGAGACGAGTTGGTTAGCGCAAGATGGGATTAGGCACAGGATTGCAACGAAACAGTCGGGAGACTGAAGACAGAAAAAAATTTCCTCCTTGCAAGGCTTGTGTTATGATGACCATAGCATGAGGACGGGCATTATCCTGTTGGAAGATACGATATGAATGGTGGAAATGATGGATATCGCAATAGGGTGCAGCACCCCATCCACATAGTGGTGGGCTGTCATTGTGCCTTCAGCAACAACCAACTCAGTCCTGCTGTCGAAACCAGAGATATACAAAATAGTTTTTAAAAAGCATTTAAATAAATTTTATATGATTATTGTATGCTATTTCTTCCACAGTTGCTTGTTAAACTAATAATTATAATTTAATAACTACGCCAGTTCAACTGTTGTTGGATATTAGAGTTGTAAAAGTAACGAGAAATTCTGTACCCTTATGTATTCGTTACTAAACCAATTAATACCCGTTACTCTCGAATCGTTCCTTTCGGTACAATCGAACAATAGTATGAAGCATTGTATCGAGTCGCGCCGCGTACGGGTTAACTTCGTTACTATCGTATCGTTTACTTTCGGTACAATCGAATACTAGCATGATGCATCGCATGCTTGGTAAAGTTAAAGTAAATTGTTTATTTAGTAAAATAAGTTTAGTTAAGTTGTTCGTTAAGATAAAACTTAAAGTCAAGTAATTAGCGCATGGATCTTACGGAAAACCTCCATATGTACACTTGATTTGCTGTAATGAATTTTATATTCGAAAGAATAATCTAATTTCAAAACAAACACCTGTTTGCACACACAAAAAAGACCTGACCTTTCACCTGACTGGCATATCTAGTGACAATAACTAATGGCGGTTATTTTTTAAAGTAGCCTACTCAAAACCCTGCATACAAGCCTGAAATGATAATGGGGCAAATATTAAACAAATATTATAATCTCATCAAAGTATTTCGTTTTATAAATAGGAGGTTTCATCAGTTTCTTCCTTTACGGTTTTCATATAATTATTTTTGTAAATTATTCATCCTTTTGTGATAGATTTGTTAAAAAAATGTTGACATACCATCAAGTCGGGCCTGCAGGCAGAGTGCTACTGACTCCCGCTTTATTCATTTTAAAGATATCAATATTCAAAACTTTTAAATCAATAATAAAGGTACAGGATAAAAAGACGATTAGATTCGTAATTGTTGTTGTGCCGCGGTTACGACAAACATTCAACATCAAAGCCAATACCGCATTGATCACATGGATCCTGCGGTAATAATACAATAACTAACACCAGGCAAAAGGAATAAAGTCATTGTACCTTGTTGTTTCTTTATGGAATTCTGGAACTGCAAAAAGGGCTGCTAGATTTTTGTTTTTTTTTTGTTTTGAAATTATCGCAGAATGCAATCAGTAACAGATATGATTTAAAAAAAAGCTGGAATGGTATAGGATGAAGATGAAGAGGGTCATAGGAGTGTACAAGGCGTGTATTGATGATGAGGCATGGAAAGATATTGGTGTAAGAATTAAAAGTAATTCATGAAAGGGAAAGGATGAACATGACCATAAGTTGGCACTCGATTTCAGGCACAATGGTGTGCGAACATTATCTTTTTTAGGTAAGGATGTCAAGAATTGGAATTAGTTACCAAGAGAAATTATGAATAATTTACCTAATACGTTGAAAGAATTTAAAGTTAAAATTTGTAAAGGGTAAATGTAGGTGGGTGCAGGAAAGGGGGAAGATGAGTGTGTAGGGAAATTGCCATCTGAGCGCGCGCTCCATTGCAATTTAATTAAATATTATTAGAACATAACAAATACAGAGATTCATATCAGAAACTATTAGAAAACTCTTTTGTATTGTAATATAGCTATGAAATAAAATAGAAGGTATCAAATCTTAAAATAAACACATTTCATAAATGTTTGAAATCAATAAACCTCAATAATGAACGATCAATTAAAAACCAGTAACTATCGCAAATTATCCATACAAATTTTCTATTTACAAATTATGCACTGTAAATTTTTATGTTATAAAAAACTACAAAATTAGTCCTTAGGTTGTCAAAATTAGTTAGTTGCGAGAGCTTTAACGTGTTCGTATCTGTACGACAAATGCGAGTAACGAAACATGCGAGTAACGAAACATGCGAGTAACGATTCTGTACTTCGAGTCAGGCGACGAACCCGTTACTCAGTAACGAACACATCGTTACTTTTACAGCTCTATTGGATATTATTTATTTCACGGACGCGTTTCGCCTCTCGTCGAGGTGTCTTCAGTACAGTTTTTCTATAATAAATTCATTTAAATACAATATGACAATAATTTCTTGTTTCGCTACTCCAAGTACAAAATACGAAATAGCATGAAATGTTAGTCAGTATTTGAATACAAAATAGGTATTTCAAAAATACTTTCATTAAAATAAAATTCATTTATTATGTATATGATTTATTTTACTTAATTAATGGATATTAAAAGTACTATTTGTTTAACAATTTCATCCTTCGTGTTCAGTCTAAGACGCCTTTTATTATATCGTGGTCAAATGGAGCTAAATTTTGCAAACAAATATTATTTTCTAGGAACTCCATTTTCACTGTTGGGTACTAATTTAGACACTTAAAAATGGCATCATTATTCTTTAAATATTGCATTATTTTTTAGGTCTCTAGTAATATATGCATTGTTACTGGCTGTCGAAAAATATGAGCTCTCTACAAATAAACAATAAGGTTCATTCTTTTACTTCTTTTCCCAATTAGATTGTATGTACTTTTAAAATCTTCTTTTCTTATATTTAGAACTACAGCAAAAATACTATTCTTTTATATATTATTTGTTTTTCTTTGGCATCCACCTGTATTTTTTTAAAAAAAGGATAAGATGTACATGCTAATGTACAATTCTTTGCCTTGGGTTCTTCTAACTGATGGAATCTGTCGAAAACCTCTTTAAGATTTCCTTTCATTACATCTATCAATACACCACAGCATATAGGACTATCACTTTGTAAACTGTAAATTATCATTAATTGTGGCAATAAACGCACATAAAAGTAGCTTTGATACTCTTGAAATTTCTGATGCCTTCATCATCTGTTTCCCCCCCCAGCTTATGTCTTCATTAACAAAGTGAATTGCAAATCTAGTATTCTGAAAGATTCATTCTGGGTCTCCATAACTGCCGAAAGATCTTCAACAAAATTATATATAAGATGTGGAGGCTTTCTCGGCGTTGTACATAGATGAAATTTTCTCGGAGAACTAGCCGAGTGAGAATGTTTGTATATCTCGACGTTTCGGCTGTCATATCCTCTGCCGCCATCGTCAAGTTATTGCTCCCTGTAGGTGATGGGATTGCTTATATACCGCATGGAACCGTTAAATACTAGCGGGATTGTTTCACGTGGGCACAATGTACTTCAATATCATTTAAAAATTCTCTATAGTAAAAAAATCCGTTGGACAAACTCAGAAATTCAAGGTAACCACACTCCGTAAACAGAGGGCTGAAACGGTGTTGAAGCGAAGACCTCGGAGAAATTGAGTTTCAGATGCAGTAGACGGATGCTATTTTGAGTCGGTTGCTTCGGCTCGTAAATCGAAAGCGCCTTTCGTTGGCAAGAGTTGAGTATCTTGAAGCGTTCACGGAATCTTTAATGTATGCCATTGTATGCTAATAGTTTAAAGCCTGTCGCGAATTGAAGGTTGTCTGCGGTGGCATCATGGTCTAATAAAGAAAGTAATTACAATGTAAATTTCCCTAAGCCTAACTAACTAAACATCTGTAGCAAAGCGGGAATTATTTCCTAGCAAAAACATATCCTCATTTCACCCAAGTTAATATTTGATTTGAAAACAACAGAAGCTTAAAACGTAGAACATATTTAAATTTGTTTTTCTTATATGAATTTCAATTGGATTCAAATAATTATTAGAAGGATATGATTATGGTTATATATGAGAAACAAGGTTATATAGTTGATACTGAATCTTGATTGATAAGCCAATTGTTGGCCCTTTAATTGCGAGTTTATGGACGCCAGGGCCGGCGTTAGGGAGGGGTAAAAGTACCCGGGGCCCAAGCCCCCAAAGGGGCTCCGTCCAGCTTGTCTAGCTAAATAGAAATTAAACAAAAAAATCTAAAAAAATGTGTTATTAAAATTTTCTGACTTTATCCACAAAAAATAGAGGCGGGGGGCCCGAGAACACTTACCTGGGTCCCGAGAATCCTACCGCCGGCCCTGATGGACGCACGAGAGAAGTAAAGGAATTTGGTTACAAAACTTTGGTCAGACCATTGCTCGAATATGGTAGTGTAGTATGGGACCCACATTTTGAGTATCAAATACAGGAGTTGGACAAGGTGCAAAGAAGGGCTGCTAGATTTGTTTCTGGAAATTATCGCAGAATGCAAACAGTGACAGATATGATAAAGGAGGCGGAGTGGGGTTCATTGCAAGACAGGGGGTGGATGAGGAGGGTCATGGGAGTGTACAGGGCGTATACTGGCGATGAGGCATGGAAAGATATTGGAGTAGGTATGAAAAGTAGTGCATGGAAGGGAAAAGATGACCATGACCACAAGCTGGCACTCGATTTCAGGCACAAGGGTGTGGGAAGATTTTCTTTTTTATGTAAGGGTGTCAGGGATTGGAATGAGTTACCAAGGGAATGATGAATAACTTACCGAAAACGTTAAAAGAATTTAAAGTTAAAATTTGTAGAGGGCAAATGTAGGTGGGTGGAAGATAGGGGGAAGTTGGATGTGTAGGAAAATTGCCACCGGAGCGTGTGCTCCATTGCAATTAAATAAAATTAAATTCTCTGAAGACAGAAGATTTTAACCGAAAATATCAAAGTAAGTCAAAATTAGAGTCCAACTTCTTAATTTATGTTCTCGATAAGAAGATTCGGCTGAATATATTGTTCAGCTACTGCCACATAAAATGATACATTTAGCTCTCCGAAATAATTGATAGTCCGTAGCTGCAGAGCAACAGACTTTTTATATTAATCTTTTCTTCTTCTCATCGCTTCAGTTTCTCCAGAATACAATTTGCGAGTTTGTGAATCTTTATATATAACAATCTAGTAGCTATAATAAAAGTAGGGAATTATGAGATACACCCATCGGTTGAAGACTGTGTGAGACTAGGTTGAAGTCTATCTCCATTAATATTAAATTTGTATTTAGAGAAATTTGATTGTGGCATAAGGGAGAAGAAAATCAGTATGCTACGATTTGCTGATGACATTGCCCTGTTATTCTGTAAGAACAGACTGATGATACTGAGAAGTTATTGAAAGAACTGAAAGAAATACTGAAGGAAGATTTTGGACGAAATATAAACGAAAGCAAGACAAAAGTGATGAAATCTATCAAAAATGATAACAATCATTATATATTAAATTTAAAAATAGAGATGGATATGTTAGGAGAAGTAAGTGAATTCTGCTACTTGGGAAGTATAATTACAACTGTTGGCCGAAGCAGGAATTATGTTAAAAGCAGAAAAGCACTTACAAGAAGAGCCTTCATGAGAAAGTGTAATCCTTTAATTTCAAATATAGATCTTGGACTGAGAAGAACCTTTTTAAAACTCTATGCACAGTACTTTGCGGTAGCGAAGCATGGTCTTTAGGAACACCATAGACAAGTAAAATTGAAGCTTTTGAAATGTGGCGCTATTGAAGGATGCTGAAAATTAAATGGAGAGATAAAATACTAAATGAACGTGTTTTGGAAATGATGGGCGAGAGAAGAAGTTTATGGAAAGGTGTTGCGGAAAGAAGAGACAGGATGGAAGGTCACATTTTAAGATACGGAGGATAGGTTAATTTGCTGTTGGAGGAAAGAACTGTGGAGTAAGGCAGAGATTAGAAGAGAAAAACTGACCAAAAGAGAAAATGGAAGAGAGAGATTCTAAAATGTTTCGGTTGCACAGGCGGAATTTAAAAATTCCGGATAAATCGATTTTTTATTTTCAGTTCGCTGAGCCAGCATCTTTGTCATGCTGATGAATTTCACAAATAAAGCATCGAAGGAATGTTGGCTGGGTAGGAAATAGCAGTCGAGCCGACCTGTTTTTTCCTCATTCTTGGATCTACTCCCATCCTTCCTAATTTGTGTTGCATGTAAAAGTTTTAATAATTCTGTGCGCAGCATTTGTTTCCACCGTCCTGACGTGTTTACGAATAGATTGCTAATTTTACACGACCATAAATTGTAATTAAAAAAAAGCCAATTACATCAATCTGTTGTAGTTTGCACTGAGGTTCCTGATTCCCAGGACAAGCCCCCGGGTGTTATAGGCATCAATTGCCTCTCCGACCAAAGGAAGTGGATGGGGTATAGGAACTGGAAGGACTTCGACCATGGCCTATTAGAGGATCCATCCCGACATTCGCCTGCAGTGGTTCCGGGAAACCACCGAGCGTGGTGGGTGAACGGTTAGCTGTCTGGCCTCGCATTCGGGAGGACGCCGGTTCGAATCCCCGTCCGGGCATCCAGATTTGGGCTTTAAATGGTTTCCCCAAATCACTCCAGGCGAATGCCGGGGTGCTTCCTTCAAAAGGGCCATGGCCGAATTCCTTCCCGTTCCTTGTCCCCAGTCCCATCCCGCCTCTAATGACCTCGACGTCGACGAGGCGTAAAGCCAGAAAAAAACGGGAAACTGAAATGAGGATATATATCAATGTATCGATATTTTTTCATAAAATAATCGATATTTACAGTGGATATTTTTACTCTCGATATATCATAAATTGATATTTTATTTGGAGTACCAATTTTAAATATATATATCTCACCTGAACGCGTCTTAAAAATTGAATTCGTCGTAATTTAATAATTTTTCATCAATGGTTAACAGGTTAAAAAATATGTTAAATTCTAACACGTTTACGTTAACTTCAACGTCATTTTTTGTCAGAATATTTGAATGTTAATGCTTAGATTATTTTTAATCATGTTCAGGAACATTGATTAGTATCCGCGTTGCTAAGTCGAGGGTTGACATAAATTTACAACTTCTGTTTGCAATTGGTTTTTTTTTTATAATTATTATTGATGAATGTCAGTTAATGAGTTGACGAAGTACCTGGTATGCCAAGCCTCTTCCGTGTATTCCGAAAGAGTGGCTTCTGCAGTTAACTGGGTTGCACCAGACAACAGGAGTTGATTGACTTGAAGACATATAAAACAAAGAGTTCTTTTGATGTCTATACCAGATGAATACTGGTTTGATTGAATATAAAAATAATAAAGTAATAAAAGTTTCTATAATTTTCACAAGTATCTTTAATTTTTAGAATTTTCTGAAATATTTTGGCAATATTTTTTAGAATTACTGGCTTTAGGCAAAAATATGGGTATAATTCGATATTTTTCTCTTGATACATATCGATACTGTTTGTAAATATTGATACTATGTTTATAGATATATTTTTTCATTTGCCTATCCCTAGGTCAGATCTCCCAATAAAGATCATCGATCATTATCCATACCAAAAAAAAATAAAAAATCGATTCACGGGACGTGATTGTTCTGACCGGTTAGCGACACAATTGTCGCAGGGTCAAATCTTCTGAAGAAGATACACCCCCCGCCCCCCTTAAAAATGCAGGGATTAATTTATCCGCAATGGATAGTTCATTCCTTCTAAACCTTTCGCGAAGATGTTGCCGTGGCGCTATTTAATTAAACACACTATCACAGCGTATATGGCGCTAGTTGTGGTGAATTTCTTCTCCGAGAAGACACAATTTTAAATGGATAAATTCTATTACGAAACAGTTATATTTCCTGGGCACCTGTTTCAATTTTCAACTTGTCGATGTCGCATCATATAATACGTATATGTTATTTTTGAAAGGTGTTTTTCTGCACGCGTGATCTTTCTCCCTTTATACTCAACCAAAATCGATTGCATCATTTTAAAGATAAAGTTCTTGGGTTTGGTAACATCAGTAATCAAGAAAAGAATTCTTCCTAAATTCAACCGGCATTTCAGCTGACAAATAAACAATTGCTACGAATGACCCGGTTCTCGTTTCATCGTACTACAAACCACCAACTTCGCCATTCATCGCATACACTATCATTCCTTGAAATTTTCGCACGGGGTCACCTGGTAAACACATAAACTATCACTAACGTGTGATTTCGTTGAAATGGTAGATTTTTGCTAGGTCCGTGCACTGCTGAAACAAATAAATACTCCAAAATTTACTACTTTTTAATCTTTTTTACGGTGTCATTCTCTTTTTAATTTTGTGCTCTACGCATTTGTGGATGATTTTTGTAATTCTGGTTGTACTTTACTCTGATATATGGCGAAAATTTAAAGAAAAAATATTGGATAAATTTTAAAACTTTTTCAAATTAACGACCACTGCAACTCAAGATGAGATACAACACATATAACCATCTGCAAAACTGCTCTTGGATCCCCCTGGATAATTGGTTTCTGAGATAACATCCAGTTTATTCACTGATGTCGGATATGTACAGTCGGAAACCGTCGGTTCACTCTGAACCCGCATGTCACAATTTCAGTTTGCCACGCATGTCTGAGTGATACTGGCACAAACTTCCATGTTTTACCTTCGTAATAAGACATCGACGGTGCCGCTATTTCTATTGTTAGCCGAGATATTGAACTTTGAAATTATTTCGACAGAAATTGTAGGTCATTTAGGAGCTGTTTCCTCCGCCATGGTTTCTATTTTAAAGACCGCATTAAAATGTTAGTGTGTTTACCGTTCACAGTGACCTGATTTTACAGAATAGTGAATCTGGACGAAATTACTCTATATACCCTAATATTATAAATGCGAAAGTAACTCTGTTACGTTTTCACGGCTAAAGAGTTAAACCTATCTTGCTGCGAGAATGCTGTGTATCACTAGGAAATACATAGGATACTTTTCTGTCTAGATGAGTAACATATTTTGTCAAGGAATTTTGAAAACTAATTGAACGGTGACAGACAGATGGACAGCGTGTGTAGTCTCTGTAATATTGTATCGGTCACTCAGGCTTTGCTTGTCTCGCAGTTTGTGTTTGATCTGTTGATAAACTTCATATATAGACTAAACATATTATGATCAAGCCGAAGAAATGAAGATTAGACAAACTTGAAAGACAAGCTTCCCTCAGTTAACCCCATCCCCCCCCCCCACTCCGTCCTTAGTTTGATGCTATTTTTAAAAATGTTGCCAACTGGTTTTCTTCAAGGGACAGGTACAACGTTAGTATGGTAAAGCGTCGGCTTCCCCGTTATCTTTTCGCGACTCCGTGCTTTTTTGGGAAACCTTTTTTTTTAAAATTTACAGCTTTTTATATCAAATTCTAGCAATAAGAAGTCCAAACATCTAGTATGGAATGCACCATCGGACAAACCACCTGGCTCATAGAGATTTGCGAGGCGTACTGTTTCATCAGCACAAGTCAGCCGAGATGGTCTCATCAGAATCAGAATGCGGGGGGACGCAATCAGAGAGGCGGCTCGGCTCATTCAAAACGCACAGCGGTCCCCCGAGACGTTACGAAACAGGACGTACCGACGTACAGTATATCATACAGGCCGACACACTGTCATTACCACCACAGACACAAGTAAACATCCCCACTTCAGTCGGCATCGGCCTGGTGGCTCGGTGATCATAGCATTTGCCTACAAATCTAAAGGTCACATGCTCGTATCCCTGTCTTGGCGAGGATTTTCACAGACCCTTAAGTCGACATTCCCTTTTGCTACAGCTAGCTGTGTAATGTGAAGTGCGTCACAATGGCTCCGTTGTTGGGATTGCACGTTAAGCTGCCGGTTCCTGTGACCCGGCTAGGTTAGGTTCGAGGGTGAATCAAAAAGTTACACTTCCAAGTTATGGCCATTTATGAAACCACCTACGCATAGGCAACGCGGCTGTGACAACATACAATGTAAGTTCACTTTCCCATATAGTCCCCTAGAGACTGTAAACATTTCTCGGAACGATCAACCAACTTTTCGATTCCGGGGCATCCACCTTTATGTAACCTCCTGGATACAGTTGCTTTCACCTCCTCATCGTTTCGGAATCGTCGTCCACCGAGATCCTATTCAGCTCACCGAACACATGATGGTGATTTTGTTGCACGATAACGCAACACCTCACACGACCCGCGAAACGTCTGAACTGCTGCAGCGATTCAAGTGGGAGGTATGGCAACATCCTCCATACAGTCCAGACTTAGCAACAAGTGATTATCACGTGTTCGGTAAGCTGAAAGAGGATCTCGGTGGACGACGATTCCGAAACGACGAGGAGATGAAAGCAGCTGTCTCCAGGTGGTTACATAGCGCTGGAGGTGATTTCTATGCATCATGAATCGAAAAGTTGGCTGTCCGAGAAATGTTTACAGTCTCTTGGGAACTATGTGGAAAAGTGAACTTACATTGTAAGTTGTCATAGCCGTGGTGCCTATGTGTAGGTGGCTCCATAACGAGAAGTGTAACTTACTTTTTGATCCGTCCTGTTAAAAAGAAAAGTAACTGTCCGTCCTACCTCTGATTGCCTCCTTCGTGATAGTACAACAAACCTTCGGGTTGAATACTAATTTTAGCTTTTAGCTTACCGTAAGCATCCAAGCTATTTAAACCGCACGAAAATCTATAGATTACTGATGCAGGAATGTAGACTGATACTGTGTTAGGTAAAGAGAGACATTGTTCCTAGCTCGATGCCTCTCCCATGCCGACTAAAGGACAGCTGCGCAAAATGACCGTATGTACCGTAATGAGTCGGAACGCCGGCCACTTGGCGATTCTTGAGAGGCCGTGGCGGACCGGTTAGTGAGCCAAGAATTCGCTGCCCGTAACGCGCGGCTGGCACACGAGAAAAGGGCTGCATGCGGACGATACCTTGCGACACTGAAAACGCCGTTTCGAGGGTCGACCTGGCTTATAACATCCTATCTTACCTCCAATGTATTAATGGCAATCTGAACAACGATCGCTACTTCAGGGCGGTTTCAGAGCCAAAGGTAGGTAATTCTACCGCCATATATCAGCAGAACAAACTCCGGCCACATGTGACGAGGAATGTGTAAGTCTTGTTTGAAGAACGACGGGTAGCTCTTCTGTCTGACATGTCACCCGTTTAACACGTCTGGGAAATGGCCAGTCGACAACTTGACGTTCCAGTCCTCCTGCAGCCATTGTCGATGCTTTATGGACGCGCCTGCACACCAGTGGCAGTGTGTTCCCCAGCAGCATATCCAGGCTTTCTATGATTCAGGGCCACGACGTCTAGAGGGCTCTGATTGCTGCACGAGGCGGCTTCGCACCGTTATGAATTCTCACATCAAAGTGCTCGTGCAGTTCAGTAATTGTAATTGTTTTTGTATTGTCATGTCCCTAATCTGTGGAAAAAATCTCATTGTAGTCACCATGTCTCCTTCTCATGCTTCAGAGAACACGAAAGGATATAGCGGGGTATGAAATCAATCGTGCAGAGGCCGGTATGAACAACAGTGTGGCAAAATCCTCACAGCGTTCTCACCTAAGGTGGTATGGACATGACGAAAGGATGGAGGAAGAAATAAGAGCAAAGCCCTAATTTAAGATGAAGATCCAAGGGAAAAGAAGTTTGGGAAGGCATAAAAAGAAATGGATACACCAAATAAAGAAGGATATTGAAGACTTAGGGCTTGACTGGAAGACTGTTCATGAACAACAACTATTCATGGACAGGATGAAGTGGAGAGTGCTCGTGATCAGCACTCAGGGGACTGGAGCTGGAGAATGATGATGGTTATGATGATGATGATGATGATGATGATGATGTCGACGTCTCCTTCTCGGTGTAGCAGTTTTCCTCGATCTGCCCCCTCCCACTCAGTTTTTTCCGCGGATCTTTTTACGGGGAGAAGACCTAACCTCTGGTATGACGTCATCGTACTTTGTGCCAACAAAGGCCACATCAGGACGTCTTTCGCCATCGGTTGGTGCGAGATGTTGTTCAAGGATTGCCGCGCTGTGCTGCTATTGGTAAAGGAGAGTGGTGTGGCTTGTTGACTTAGCGCCGTGGAAGGATGTGGGGAAAGGAACGGAAAGGAAATCATCCTGGAACTGATTTCATTTCTGGATATCAAAACAGGGATTCGAACCCGCGTCCTCCTTCGAAATGACGGATTGGGAAGATAGCCACCAACCATCCTCTTTATATTATACATATTTACTGTCCGGGTAGTGTACAACTAGATAATGAATCTTTAGAAAATGCCAGTGAGTACATTTATATTGGCCAGCTTGTAAATATGAGAGGTGATGTAATACCCGGTATTTTTCGTCGCATCAAGCTGGGATGGAAAGCATTTGGGAGGCATTCTATTATCCTGAAATCTAATATGCCCACAAATCTAAAGCAAATAGTCTATGATCAATGCATTCTTCCTGTGCTGACATGCGGCTATAAGACCCGGACTCTTAGAGAATTTACAAAAAGTAAAATAAGGACTGCCCAAAGAGCTATTGAGACGTCAAGCTAGGCTTAACTAGAAAAGACTAGAAAAGACATCAGGTCAGTTACAAAGGTCACAGATATCTTAGAGAAGACAGCATCCCTGAAGTGGCAATGTGACGGCCATATTGCAAGGAGAAAAGACCAGAGGTGGACAAAAACAGTGTTAGAGTGGAGCCCAAGAGATCACCACAGACCAGAGGAAGAGCACCAGACCATGGAACAAAGACACACGCAGGGTTGTCGGAGTTAACTGAAAGAGGATCGGCCAAGATCGTGCGACCTGGAGGAAACTGCTCAAGTTATATCTGAAAAAATCATGACTTTAAGAGGCCACATCAGAAAATAATTGAACTGGCTGATAGTGATAATAATGATATATTTACTGTACAGATCCGGTATTGGCAAATTTTGTACCTAATCTGAAGATCAGGAATTCGACACCATCCGTACCTCAACGCTTTGGCGAGGTAATTCTGATTATTACACCAGTAGGTGTTTAACCACGTAGTTCCGAGCTACATGTTTAATATGGACCTATGTAATCTTCTTCGTGCGATGGAAGGTCCCTTGGCTGTGCTGTCTCAATTCACGCAGCTCTCCACCCACCCAAGTGGCCGTTGTTTACTCTTCGTTAGATCGGCGCCTCGCTGATCCCCGACTTCCTCTGCGTCCGCACTAAGAATAGACAGGAGTAGCGCGGGCGGATTATAAAACACGCCGATCACGCCAGGCTCTACCGCACGGAATCAAAACACGGCTGTCGCGTGACATGTTAACCACTAGAAAGCACAGTGAGTATTCGTGACACCTCGACATAGCAGTCCGTTTCAACTTGAGACTGTACTTCAACCAGCTGCTGATAATTTGTTAAGGAGGAGAATTTTTATCTCTACTATTTAGCGAGATGAAGTGTATAGGTTTGGGAGAGACTATTTTAGCCTCCTCCAATCAAACGTCACCCTCTCCTTCACGTGGTGCACGCACCCTGTTTACACGGACCGAGCGTGGTGGGTGAACGGTTAACGTTCTGGCCTCGCATTCGGGAGGACGCGGGTTCGAATCCCCGTCCGAGCATCCAGATTTGGGTTTTCCATGGCTTCCCCAAATGACTCCAGACCAATTCCGGGATGCTTCCTTCAAAAAGAGGCCATGACCAAATTCCTTCCCGTTTCCCGTTTCTTGTACCCAGTTCCATCCCGCCTCTAAAGACCTTAGCCGTCGACGAGGCGTAAAGCCACAATTAAAATACATACAGGGAGCTACAAAAAGGTACGGCCAAACTTTCAGGAAACATTCCTCACACACAAAACAAAGAAAATATGTTATGTGGACATGTGTCCGGAAACGCTTACTTCCCATGTTAGAGCTCATTTTATTACTTCTCTTCAAATCACATTAAACATTTAAACATGGAATGGAAACACAAAGCAACAGAACGTACCAGCGTGACTTCAAACACTTTGTTACAGGAAATGTTCAAAATGTCCTCCGTTAGCGAGGATACATGCATCCACCCTCCGTAGCATGGAATTCCTGATGCGCTGATGCAGCCCTGGAGAATGGCGTATTGTATCACAGCCGTCCACAAGACGAGCGGTGAATCGAGGAAGTACAGCACATACTAACGAAACTAAAATGAGCTCTAACATGGAAAGTAAACGTTTCCGGACACATGTCAACATAACACATTTTCTTTGTTTGTGTGTGAGGAATGTTTCCTGAAAGTTTGGCCGTACCTTTTTGTAACACCCTCTATATATATATGTGTGTGTGTTTTCACGGACGAGACTATGGTGATTGAATGATTACCGGTATAAGGAGTCACCCACCGCATTGAACGGCCTCCTGAAAGGAATGTGAAAGATGCGGGAACTCGTCAAGGCACCCTCTTGCCCTTGGGGTTAGAAACGGCCCCTTAATACTGTAGTGATTGAGGTCAATGACTTGTCTTAAACCCTATTAGTTCTCAAGTTAGTATCCAGGGCGAACGACCAAGGAATATTTAAGCAATAGCAGAGTGCGACGACCAGGAGAAGTAGCACGCCGGCCGATCGGAAAGTCGCCAGTTGCCAAGCGCCAGTAATTACTGCAAGTTGGTAAGATGACTTCGCACGGCAGGTTAGCGAGGAGTACTGCCCTCTCCACACAGTGTTAATAGGAAGGGGAGACTCTATTTAAACCCTGGAGGCAGCAACAGAGGGATACGTTTGTCTGGCTGTTTCAACGTACCACATCGACGCAGGCGCCGAGAGGATGATGCCAGACATCTAATACAACGGTGGGCTGTCTCTACTGCGATGCAGGATGTGGACAGTAAGAGGGTTAATCATTTGGTCATCGTCATGTAGGCACAGTCTTACAGGGGGATTATCAATGTTCCAGTTAGCTTGGGCCGCGATGCGCCCATCAGTTACATGCTCACCTAGTCCTTGGCCCTATCTCTAATATTTTGTTACGAAGCCAATTAAACGCTGTAAATATTCATGTATGCCACCAGTCATTGCTCATGTAGATAAAAGTGTGAATATGTGATTGCCGTTAACAGTAATTTAACCTCAATTCATATATTAATATCTGAAGGCACTCAGCCATAAAACCTGCCAGGTGTTGCACTGAGGAAACATAGTCCCCTCACACCTAAAATTTATTGTTTTAGTATTCCTTTATTTCCATTTGTTGTTTGTGTTCTTATTCAACATTGTGCTGTTGATTTTAAGTTTAATGAGAAGCATTGCAAATGATTGTATTTAGAATATCGAAACAGTTTTTATGTAATTATCTTTGAAGTATTCTGTGAGCGGATTGAGAGTATTCTTTGGTCAGTCCAGAGATAAAAATGATGGCGGGTGGAGGCATGAATTGGTTTCCTCGCTCGAATAGTAATCGAGATAATAAGAGAGAATTTTGAGTTTTTAATGATTTGTTGAATGTGTAATTTGTGAAGCAAATGATGAGTGAAATATATAGAAAAGTGAAATTAAGTTCTACTTAGTTTATTGTATATTGTTTGAAACATAAAGACCAATTAAGTAGCAGAAACCGCAAGATAATATTCCATGGATTCTGTGGTGAGTAATATCCACCCGAGGCAAATTTAGGAATAATAATAAAGGCCAGTTTCTTACATGCAATAGGGACCTATAATGAATGTTCATATCATAACCATGGTCGATTTCTGTGGTCGACCCTTATCCACGGCTCCTGCAGAACTTTACTCTGTCTGCTCTTGTCAATCAGCTGACAGGTTCACTACAATGCAAATGAAACATGAATCAGAAATGATCAACGGCATGGGTAGCAGAAGGAAACGGATATCCAATACATTAAAGATCCTAAGTGTATCCCTACGACAAGTAATCCTCTCAAATCACTATTCCAGAGATAAAATTGTCCACTAATCGGATCTCTGGGTGGGGACCGCTGAAGGAGAAACATTCTACGAGTCGGAGCGTGGAATGTTAGAAGTCTGAATAGGGCAAGTGGTTTAGAAAATTTAAAATTTATAAAGGGAGACGGAACCACTTAACTTTGATGTTGTTGGCATTAATGAGTGCGAGTGGAAGGACGCACAGGATTTCTGGTCTGGGGAACACTAAATAATTTTCACACAAGCTGCCAGTGGTACGTATTTCCGTTTTTCAATTTGTAATGAACAGGATAATAGGGAGACGGGGGCAGTCATTGTGAACATTTTAGTGGCAGGATTATTTTAATGACATTGAAACAATGTCCATCCCAACCGCATTAGTAATTGTGTATATGCCAACGCCACAACAGAATGATGAAGAAATAGAGAAAATATACGTTGAAGTTGAGGAATTAATCCAATATGTAAAGGGAGATGAATCTATATATATAAAGATGAATGTATGTATGTTTGTTTGTTCTTCATACAAATCTACAGTTTTCATCCTATCTCGATGAAACTGTGCACACTTATCCTTTGAAACAAGGAGAAAAATACTGTCTACATTTGGTTGAAAAATTATTTGTATAAATAATACATGTTGTCTCATAATTTCGAAATACTACTGAATGGCGATAGACAGACGCGTTGGATATGGACGTCTGTATACAGCTTTTTTTCCCGTGTATCGGTCAGACTGCTCAGTGGTTAAAGCGTTTGCTTATAAATGTTTGGGTCGTGGTCTCCGATTCAAATCTCCGTGGAGGCTAAGATTTTTAAAAATTGTTTTTGATCGTAAGAGTCACGCCTGGACCGTAGATTATTCGGATTGAATGTCTATTGTGTGTGTGTGTGTGTGAACCGCAGTAATAATACTATTAATACGGAAGTAAGTCTCTGTCTTTTTGTTACGTGGACTGATTCTCTTCTAGAAACTGGCTCTACGGTAGAATGATATAGTGATAGCTTTCCTGCCATATTATGCCGAGTCAATGTTGTTTGGGTCCAATCCTTCGTTACCAACAACTTTCTCTATTCAATTCTGGCAAAAAATTCTTAATCCACGCGTACGAAGTCGCGCGGGTACGAGCTAGTATCTAATAATCATGGGTGACTGGAATGCGGAAATAAGAGAATGAAAACAAGGAAATAGCGTAGGAAGTTTTGTTGTATGCGAAAGAAATGAGCGAGAAAGCAGGTCAGCATGAGGCTAGTCGAAAGATTGATGACAGCACAAAAAAAAAAAAATCGAGACCCTTTCTGTACGTCTTCAATAGCTCTAAAGTCTCTTCAAGGACTGTGATCAACCAGTTAACTCTCCTACCAGTTCAAGCCATCCAGCGCTGCTACCAAGAGTGGAAACAACGACTCCGCCTGTGTACAGCTGCCCAAGGGAACTGCTTTGAAAGGAATAATATTGCTTTTATACAACATTTTACGCTTTTAGTAGGCGTCATATTAATCAAATATTGCATTACTTCTTTCGGTACTAATCCATCAATTAAAGCAGTGCGAACCCCGAAAAAAGTAAGTGGAATAATATTGCTGTTGGAAGAAAAAAAAAAAAAAAAAAAACTTTTGTTAGTTAAAAATCAGTCACATTATTTTCCTCACACACCTCGTACTCTCTCAATCCGTGAAGTTTCATTTCGTTTCCTTCCCCCCATTCCGGATGTTTCACGTTTCTGCCAGGCAGTGTATATCATCGTCAGGCACATGTTTACTGGAAACTTGTAAGTAAATGAACTGGAAGAAAGCATGCAGGTATTGCCACCCGTAAAACCGCACAGATTTGGTTGTTTAATATTCGTGTATTTCCTTCGGACGGTCGAGGAGAAGCCGGGGATGCAGACGTTATATTCGACGGGATGTTCGCGTCGTTATATCGCTCGCCAAATCGGGAGAAGTTTGCCAAACTCGCGGAAATGGATCCGGCGAGCCTATTCGCGGAGGAAGTTCTTTTTGCCGCTTCGCTTGCTTGACGAGAACGAAATATCAGCCGGCAGAGATCGGCAGAAACCCGACACGTGTTATGGCGGACGAAAGGTTCAGTTTGCGAATAATAACGGAGAACCGCGTAGGATCGATTCAATTAACGCTTATACAATAGAACACAATACAACAATCGGACTACTGTAATAAATAGTTCCTATTCCGCAGTAACTCAAGCAGCTTCATACTTTGTGCGTACATTGAAAGGAACTGAAAAAAAATGAGCATGGAAGAGTTTTGTTTCGTGCGGATAATGAATATTAAACCTCTCTGGTTTATAGTTACACTAACAATTTCTCGCGGCTTCACCTGTGCAGACATTGTAATGCCTAGAAATGCGTTTTTATTTTGTTTTTCTTTTACTCGAAAAATATAAACATTTGTAATGTAGTATCTTTTTAACCTTTAGCGCAAATTACATTCCACTATTTAGTTTCGATTGTTGGAGTTTTAGTCGTTGATGTAGTGCAATTGTAAGTGAATTGTAAGTCTATTAGCAACTGGTTTTATTCATGTATGCTCAGACTCGTTTCGGCCTTGTGGAATGGGGCATCGTCAGTGACTGTGGATGTATATACATGTTGGTGTTAGCAAAATTACAATATTAATATACATAACTAACTAATAATAACCCTTTTTGTGACCAAAACTATGTAGTGGATTGATTAACGTTTTCCGAGTATTCTAACGTACTATATTTAGAAAAACTGAAGAAATAAATTACCAAAGCTCCGTAGTAAAAATAACAATGTTAACAGAATCCAAAGCCGATGCGCTTATCTGTGATCCTAGGGACATATCTCTTGAAGGAGTGTTCATCTGCAATGTAGAGTGATCTGTGACACGTATCTGTTCTCGGAACCAACGAAAAACCATTTATTGTCCGTTCCCGAATCACATAGTTGTACTACTATACAAAAGTCTCGATGTCATTTTCGTTTTGTGTGTGTGTACTTGCTTGGATACACTTTGCAATAAAGCGATACGGATATAGGAGGATATTCAAACTCAACAATTAATATGGGAACAGAAAAACTGTTTGGTAAAATTCAGTGAAGTTTATAAATAATATTATTAACAATTCTGGTTTTTCTGTTTAACTGGAGAGTATTAATCGCGTGTCAATGAATAAAGTTGATTTCACAAGCTACTTTTGTGTCAAACCCTTTGTAATCCCAGAAGGTAATGTCATTTTGTGATTTTGGTTGGTGATATTAACGTTCAAATGAATTTCCGAGTAATCTTTTTACAATTTGAACCTCTTTTTAATAATTCACAGTTAGAGATGGATACACTATTTTCTGTGCGCTGTTTTTCCTCTGTTCCGATTCTGTTTGTACGTTTTTCCAACACGATAAGTTAGCAATAACCTTTCTATTTACCAGAAAATGTGGATTGATAAGTGCTCTTTATATAATATAGTAATCAGCCTAAAGATTATGACCACCTACTTACTAGCATATTGGTCCACCTTTCGATCGCAACACAACAGCGATTCGGCGTAGCAAGGATTCTAGAAGTCCTTGGTAGGCTTCCAGAGGTATCTGACACCAGATTTCTACGCACAGGTCACGAAATTCTTTTAAATTACGGGTCAGCGGTGTGTGGGCGCGGCATCTGGGAACGAGCATCTCGGAAACGGAGAGGCTGGTTGACTGTTCGCGTACTATTATAGTGAGCATCTATGGAAAGTGGTTGAAACCACGAGTAGGCGACAATGTGGTGGACACCCACGCCACATCACAGAACGTGGAGGTCGGAGGCTTGCCCGCTCTGTAAAGCAGGACAGGGGGTGATCTGTGGCAGATTTGACGGAAGAGCAGTGCTGGATTTCCCATTAGGATGTATAGGCTCCAGCCTAGGGGCGGCAAGTTTCCTAGGGTGCCCACTTTAGCAAGCCGTCAAATTTGTGTGTGATTATAAGCATAATAGAAAAACGTCTACTATAAATTTTCATTTAAGCGGTGACATCTAGTAGTGAAGTGACAAACTCGGAACAATTAATAGAAAAGATAAAAACGTTTTCTATCAATTTTCATTTAGGTAAGTGGTGACAGCGAACAATTAGCTAAATTATTAATTTAATTCTTCATTAGTTTCCTGACTTTCTATCTTGTTCAACGCAGTCTGTAGCCCGTCGTATATTTCCGAAGGAAGATTCTATAGACAGAGGTAAGTTTCTGCTGACAGACTTACATTTCATGATTTCTATAGTAAAAATACTTAAGTATGATCTAACATTTCATTAATTGAGTATCTGGATGTTGAAAGTCCCCGAGCGCTCGAAAGTCCTAATTTTATTGAAAAAATCATTGAAAACTCAATGATTTTTTAAAACTTAACTCGTCATTGCTAAGCTAATAATGAATTAAATTCTTTGAAATTTTTATGGAACACGCATTGAATTATGCCGAAACCGCTATTCTGATTGAAATTAATATAAATTATAATCGTTTTATAATAATTGATTAGAAATCAGAGCGTACGTCTTAACGTGTTTTCTGTTCTATGCCGGTAAAAAGTGTGTTACGAAGTTTGTCGTACGGAAAACTGTCAGTGAGAAAGTTGTTCCTCTATGTTCGCCAATCAAAAATCCCATAGGAAACTATAATTACGAATTACATTTTTTATTTTCTTGTTTCTATTTTATGACTAAATCTGAATACTCCCAAGTAATGAAGTCACTATTAATCTATATCCATTCATATATACATAAAATCGTTTGCTACCCAACAAAGGTAATGCAAATTAGTGATTATTATAGGTGTGAAGGAGAAAAGGGCGGCACAAAATGAACAGCTGACACTAAAAAAAAGTTTAAATCCGGCCCTGCGGAAGAGTACAATTCTAATGTTTCCAGAAGTGTTTCAGAGCACAAGAATCGCGATTCTGCCACTGATCACCCCCTGTCCTGCTTTACAGAGCGGGCAAGCCTCCGACTTCCTCGTTCTGTGATGAGGCGTGGACGTCCACCACCTTGTCGCCCAGTCGTGGTTTCAACCACTTTCCGTAGATGCTCACTACAGTAGCACGCGAACTAGACTCTCCGTTTCAGAGATGCTCGTTTCCAGACGCCGCGCCCACAAACCGCTGGCCTGTAATTAAAGGAAATTTCGTGACCTGTGTGTAGAAATCTGATGTCAGATACCTCTGGAAGCCTACCAAGGACTTGTAGAATCCATGCTACGCCGAATCTCTTCCGTATTGAGTTCGTAAGGTGGACCAATATGCCAGTAAGTAGACGGTCATAATGTTTTGGCGATCAGTGTAAGCTTTTATGTCAGTCTGATATCCTTTACTTACAATTTGTTACTACATAAATTCTCATTATCAGTTCAGTTGCATTTTTAAGGCGGCCTGAAAAACATGCTCCAACGCGTGACTGAGATAACTGGAATCATTAAGTATAAAGGAAGATTGCCGACTGGAGTTACTGCTTCTTACTGTTGATCGACTTTATAGGGTGTGGAGATCGTTTGTCACGTCTCAGCTGGTATTGGCAGCTAGCTTCGCGCTTTACAGACTATCCATCATACTTTTTATATAAATATCTCTGCTCAGGGCCGCATTTAGGACGAGTAGACTCCTAGGATAAACCTCTGTTGCGGGTCCTCCCACGAAAATATATTTCATTTAAACTCGCATTTTATAGTAATTTTACAACTAAAACATTTGAAATTTATTATTAATTTATATAAATTTTAACTATATAGTATTTAGAAGTTAATCAATTAATGAAACATTTATTGAAAGAATAGAAAATCATTAAGGTATTCAACACACTTTACTAACATTGCTATGGACAATTCCAACACAAAAAGAACACAATGTTTTGATTCATGTCTATTTCCTCAAATACGCAAAAATTAGTTCAATTTTAAAAGTTGTTTTATTTTTAAATAAATATCTAAGGAAATGCAGGATATAAATAAAGGAATGTAATAAACAAGCGTATTTTAAATATTTTTTTCTTATAAGTAGTTCCTTTATTTATTTGAGAGAGTGATGAGAGAGGCAATTGGGTTACAAAACTTTGGTCAGACCATCGTTTGAATGTGGTAGTGTAGTATAGGACCACCATTTTGGGAATCAAACACAGGAGTTGGAGAAGGTGCAAAGATGAGCTACTAGATTTGCTCTGGAAATTACCGCAGAACATAAACAGCAAGTGATATGATAAAGGGGCTGAAATGGAGTTCACTGAAAGATAGGAGGAGGCTAAAGAAAGTGCTGGGAGTGTACGAGGCGTATACTGGTGATGAGACTTGGAAAGCTTGGTGGAAGAATTAAGAGAGGTGCATTGAAGGGAAAAGATGGACATGACCACAAGCTGACACTCGATTACAGGCACAGGAGAGTAAGGAAATTTTCTTTTGTAGGCATAAGATTCAGTTGTTGGAATAAATTAGTGATGAATAATTTACCAAAAACGCCGAAAGAATTAAAAAATAAAAATTCGTAATTGGCATAAGTAGGCGAGTTCAAGAAACAGGAAAGGTGCGCTCTATTGCTATTAAATTAAATGTTTTCACAAACATC
>JARYHS010012519.1:218514333-218620924 GCA_031002005.1 Vandiemenella viatica | reverse complement strand
TATAGCTATAAATTATAGTACTGTTATTGAATCTTAATACATGAGCAAAATTAAAACATTTTCAGATGTCTGAAAGGGTGAATAATAAAATGAAAAGATTCCATTGCATTCAACCTTTTTTAAAATAGTTACTGCCAAAGTAACAAGTATATCATGACACAGCTATGAAATATTGTTTTATTATCGGTTCACAATACATGTGCAAATTTTCAAGCAAATCAACCATTTGGAGTTGGGTTAAAATTCAATTGGAAATTCCATTACAATCAGCCATTTTTAATTCATACTGCCAAAGTAATGATAATATCAGAACATAGTTATGAAATTGTTGCGTTGTCATCGGTTCTGAACACATGTGCCATTTTCAAATAATTTGGACTCCTGGAAGTTGCTTAAAATTCATTGTAAAATTCCATCACAATCAACAATTTTTATTGTTACTGTCAAAGTAATGAAAAGTAACGAAAATATGACACACCTATGAAATTATTGTTTTCATCGTTTTCAATACATGTGCAAATTTTCAAGGAATTCAACCATTTGTATTTGGTTTAAAATTCAATTGGAAATTCCATTACAATCAGCCATTTTTCAATTGTTACTGCCAAAGTAATGAGAATATCAGGATATAGCTATGGAATTGTTGTATTGTCATCGGTTCTGAAGAGATGCGAGATTTTCAAATAATTTGGACACCTTGAAGTGGTTTAAAATTCCATTCCAAAGTTCCATCACATTTAAGATTTCTTTATTGTTACTGTCAAAGTAACGAAAATAGCAGAACGTTGCGGTGAAATTATTGTATTGTCATCGGTTCTTAATATGTGTGCAAATATGCAACATTAGAACTTCAGAAATTGGGTGAACATTGGAATGAAATATTCCATTGAATTAAACCACTTTCTGTGTTACTGTCAAAGTTATTACATATCAGAACATAGCTACGAAATTATAGAACTGTCATCGGTTCTTAATAGATGTACAAAATTTCAAACATTTCAGATATCTGGGACTGCGTGAACATTGAAATGAAAGATTCTATTGCATTCAATAATTTTTCTACTGTTACACACCGAGCGTGGCGGTGTAACAGTTGGCGTTCTCGCCTCGCATTCGGGAGGACGGCGGTTCGAATCCCCGTCCGGGCATCCAGATTTGGGTTTTCCATGGTTTCCCAAATCACCCAAGGCAAATGCCGGGATGCTTCCTTCTAAAGGCTATGGAAGAATTCCTTCCCATTCCTTGCCCCCATCCTTGCCCCCCCCCCCCATCCTTTCCCGTCTCTAAAGACCTCGCTGTTGAGAGACATAAAGCAGTTAAAAAAAAAAATCTACTGTTACAAAGTAATGAGAATATCAGGACATAGCTATGACATTATTGTGTTTCATCGGTTATGAATACATGTGGAAAATTTCAAACAATTCTGACATCTGTTATTGGGTTAAAATTCAGTTGTAATATTCCATGACATTCAACAGTCTTTCTATTGTTACTTGTCAAGTAATAAGAATATCCGGATGTTGCTATGAAATTATAGCATTGTCGCCGGATATTAATAAATGTGCAAAATGTCAAACAACTCGGCCTTCCGGAGGTGGGTGAAAATTAATTTAAAAGATTCCAATACATTCATATATTCATACATACATGCATACAGGTGAAGCTAGTATAAAGCGCGCAATAAACAACACTGCTGTCCGAGATGTAAGAAGGCGTCCATTGACCACGTAAATGTTTTTTCGGAAATCAGGACCCCCTCCTCCACTTGGTGAGATTACGTCGAATCTTGCTCCCCCCCCCCCCCCGCCCGTTCCCCCATTTCAATAACGTAATTAATGGATGCCCCTAAAGACGCCTACAGTTTTTTTAATTTTACAGTTTTGTAAATTTTTAAAAACACCGGGAAATGGTTTGTTGTTATGTTGGGCAATAACTTGTGTTTGTGAGATGCCGTCATCTCCACGTGGATCGACAAACGGGCGCTGGGAGACAAGGCGCGTCCAGTGTTCTTCTCTGGCAGAACGTAAACGGTGAATCTGTTTGTTAGCGAAACCATCAAACAAAGGCGGCTGACCAAAGTCCTGCTCTGTTTTACATGAGCGTCTGATGGAACCGAACGTTAACAGAGGCCCAAGTGTCGGGCTGCAGGCTAGTAGTGGGACCGACTCTACGGTACTCTACCAATCCATGCTGAACGCTCAGATGTTCAATTAGTTAATATGTAATTAATCACTGTAATTGATATTTGTCAAATACTGAAACTTCTGAAGAAACAACATATATTTCCCAACGAAATGAGAGAAAAAACTAAACACTGAATTTTAAAGCAATCTGAACAAATAAAATATGAGACAAGACACGGAAATTTTCCGGGTGCTGCAACAAATGCAAAAAGCTTGGTCAGAATCGATATCACATTTACTTGAAACGAAAGCAGAAACTTTTGAAACTGTTAACAGTCTGAGAATACGAGAAACTCGCGGCGCATCACTGATAGTGACAACTACCGCCCTCGATTAGCCCTCGGTCGTTGCACGCATCTCCGTCAGAAACAATGGCCGCATGATGTGGCGGAATAGTTAATCGAACGTTGACTTTTTATTCACATCACCCAACCAGTGGTAGGTTGTATCTCAAACTACCCAAGCACTCTAAATTTTCCTAAGAAATAAAATAGCGTGGACAAGTAAGGATTGACCTTATGGATGGCAGCTCTTTGCAAAAGCGTGGAACACACATTTTTGAGACACCTAGCCCCCGTTGTGTGTTATCGAGCACCCCAGTGAAGTGATCTTCTACATCTACATCTACAATATACTCTGCAATTCACAAAATTGTGGTGGCATAGGGTGCTCAGCACCAAAGCTAATCTCTCTGCTGTGCATTCCAATCCCTAATGGTTCGAGGGAAAAAAGAATTCATATAAGAATCAGTCCGGCACCTTATTTCTCTAATTTTATCTTTCCTGTCCTTCCGACTCAAATAGGTTGGTGGAAGAAGTATTTCACTACACTCAAAAGTGAAAGTGGGAGTACGCATGTTTTCCAATAAGTTTAAACGAAGCATGTGTCGTCTATCTACAGAGACTCCCAACCTAATCTACTAATCACTTCTGTGACGCTTTCATAAGGACTGTAGCAAGCAGTCACGAATCCAGCGGCTCTTCTCTGTACTTTCTCTATACTTTTCGATCAATCCCTTAAGAAACGGGTCCCAAATGGTACAACAATAACCCAAATGTGGACGCTGTTCAGTCTGCCAGTAAAGGCCCCTGCCAGGCAGACCTCACACACAACGCGCCTGCACGCCGGGATACATATACGACTCCAAACAGGCGCAGAGGCATCAAAACAACCAGGAAAATAAATAGAATCATCTAGAGGCTAAGTGGGACTATTTCTTACAGAGGTCGCCGTACTACCACACAACGGAATTCCTGCGCCAGGCCGCCTATATAAGCGTAGCCGGCCGCTCCACCGCCAGTTCCAGCCTGACCGCTGAACCAGCGTCAACTACAGAAGACCACCGGAAGTTCGCGAGAAGTAGAAGCCGTCACTCTACCCCGGATCAGGACCAGGCTGAAATTCTCGACGGTCTTCTGATAACTGTACCCACATTGTTTATGGTTTACCTGTTGTATTGTGAACCGAGTAATAAACTTCAAGGAACCGTTAAGTGTAGTTCACTTCAGTGGCGACAAGGTTGGGATAAGAACTCTCGACCATCATGGCTACGCCAGCAGCACCTACGGAATGGCAACAGTTCCTACAAGGACTTCTACATCAGTTCTTCGAATCTCAGAGACAACTGATTGCGGAAGTCAGGAATCTCCGCCAACCCACGGCCCCGCCTCCGTTCCCAGCATTCAACGACGACGTCGAGGAATGGGAGACCTACGAGAAGCGCATAAGACAACACTTCGCAATTCACCACATAACCAAAGAAGAAGACCAACGTGCATATTTCCTTTCCTGGAACCAATCGAAGATGTATGTCTTGCTCACCAAACTTCAGCCACAAGACCCCGACACCCTCACCTTCACGACCATCTGTACAACACTGAATGCATACTACAGACGCCGGTACCATGTCGTCGCGGCCCGCGTCGAATTCTATCAATGCCGGAAGAAGCCCGATCAGACGTATCGCCAGTGGGCGGCCGAACTCCAAGGCCTTAGCAGAAAATGTAAGTTTCAAACTCGTTGTTCCCACGAATCCTACGCCGACGACATGGTGCGTGATCACATCATACAGGCTGCACCAGATGCCGCACTCCGGCATGACGCCTCAAGTTAGAGGACCCATCCCTGGAGCAGGTCATCGAACTTGCCTACAAATTCGAAATATCTACGGCCGCAGATCGCCGCCTGGAGTCCTGGGCGGATGTGGCCGCAATCCGAACCGACGTAGAGGACACACAGGACGTCGCCGCCATCCAGAGCTCCCAGTCGCGCTCCTCCCGACACCACAACCGGGGACCGCTTCCTCAGAAGGACATCGAACCGGCCCGTTCCGGCAGGGGCACCAAGTCTCGGCAGCAACAGCGGATCCCGCAGCGCCGACGCCGCAGCCCGCTCCGCCTACCCTCCTGCCCCGCCTGTTATTCAACACATGAGAGGGAAAATTGTCCGGATCGTTGGGCTGAATGCTCACGTTGCGGCAAGGAAGGACACCTGGCGTCCGTCTGCCGCACCAACACCACCAATGCCAATCCCGGCTCTCGCCGCCCAGGGTCTTACCAAGACAGGTTGAGCGGCGCACCTATGGATATCAATCAGGTAGACACTTCCACTGCATCCAAACTTTTTATTGACGTTACGGTCAATGGCAAGCCTCTGCGCCTACAAGTCGACACAGGAGCAGCAGTCTCATTGCTTAATTATACTACTTATGTGCAAATTGGCTCGCCCCCCTCTCGCCGGCCCCCAAGCGCCTCCTGACATACAACAAACAGGAAATAGCACTCCTGGGACAATTCACAGCAAACGTCATGTATAAGTCTGTACATCGTTCAGTCCCCTTTTTAGTAGTTAACAGTTCTCTCACAGCAGACTTATTTGGACTGGACGCTTTCCGCTTATTCGGATTTTCAATTGAGGATAACATACACCTCGTATCTCAGCATGTTCCTTTTCCTGAAGTGGACGCCCTTTGCACCGAGTTTCAGGACCTGTTCTCACCAGGCGTCGGCTGTGCAAAGGACTTCGAAGCATCACTCCAACTCCGGCCGGACGTACGGCCTCGATACTTCCGGGCACGCCAGGTACCCGTAGCGCTTCAACAACCACTTCAGGAAGAACTTCAACGTCTCCAAGACGAAGGGATCCTCCAGCCGGTGCGGTTCAGCCCCTGGGCCACGCCGTTGGTCATAGTTCAGAAGCCAGGACGCCGCTACGTCTCTGTGGTGACTTTAAGACCACCGTCAACCTCTTCCGTAAACTAGCAGGAGGTACCTACTTTACAAAAATTGACCTGGCAGAAGCATACCTTCAAATCCCTTTGGATATCCAGTCCCGACAATACACAGTCATCAACACTCCCTCTGGCCTCTTCCAACTCAACCGGCTCATGTTCGGCTTGGCCAGTGCTCCAGCGATTTTTCAACGGTATCTCGAACAACTTCTCCAGGATATTCCGGGATGCATCAACTATCTCGACGACATAGTCGTCACGGGACCCTCCGCTGCCGAACACATGACCAACCTCCGCCTACTCTTCCTCCGCCTCCGTGCAGCAGGATTGAAATGCAACCTTTCCAAGTGTCAATTTTTTCAACAATCCATTTCCTACCTGGGTCACATCATCGCTCAGGAAGGCATTTCCCCAGCATTTTCCTATGTGGACGCTATTTCCAACTTACCTCGGCCTCAGGATCTACATCAGTTGAAATCTTTTTTAGGCAAGATTTCATACTACAGAAAATTTATACCCTCAGCAGCACAAGTGGCAGCACCCCTGTACCACCTCTGTCGCAAGAATGTCCCGTTCCGTTGGACCCCAGCTTGCGAGACCGCATTCCACACCCTTAAACAGCAGCTCAAGTCCGCAGCATGCCTCATGCCATACACTCCAAACCTCCCCTTGATACTTGCCACAGATGCATCCGATTACGGTGTGGGGGCAGTTCTGTCTCATAAATTACCAGATGGGCAAGGAACGCCCCGTAGCTTACATCTCCAAAGCCCTATCGGCTGCTCAGCTTAAATATTCTCAAATCGAGAAAGAGGCGCTAGCTATTGTTTTTGCTTGCTTCCAAATTCTATTCCCTTTTATATGGGATTTCTTTTCATCTCATTACCGACACAAGCCACTCCTATCACTATTTGATCCGTCACACGTCTGCCTACCAAAACATCCCACCGCATCCAGCGTTGGCACTATTCCTGTCCAGTTCAGATATACCATGCATTTCCGTACCACCTCCAGGCATGCCAATTGCAGACGCCTTATCCAGACTACCGCAGGGACCAGACCTTGCCTTCGACAAGTCGGAACTTCTGGTGTTTCCAGATCGACGATGACATACAAGAAGCACTGAAGACATTTCCAGTCACGGCCTCAAAAGGTCGCGGCAGCCACAGGGGGAGGACCCCCTCCTCCGTGTCATCCGACACCACATCCAACACGGGTGGCAAACACGTTCCCCTCCACGCCATCATCAAGACCTCAAGTTCTACTACTCCATCCGCCACCAGCTCTCAGTAGTAGAGGGGAGTGCTCCTCCGCACAGAACCAAATTCCACCCCGAGGGTCGTCGTTCCGAGATCCCTACAACCGACAATCCTCCAAACTCTCCACCAAGGACACTGGGGAATTGCCCGCACCAAATCCCTTGCCAGAAGCCATGTATTCTGGATCGGCCTTACCACGGATGTCACGGAGATGGTGCGGCGCTGTACCATCTGTGCCCAACAACTGCCCCGCCCCCCCTCAAAAGTTCCTTTCCTGGCCGGCACCGTCCGGACCCTGGGAACGCATTCACCTCGACTTCGCTGGCCCATTCCTAGGCCACCAGTGGCTCCTAGTGACGGATGCCTTTTCCCACTTCCCATATGTCGTCCGTTGCTCCACAATCACCACAGAGGTCACCATTTCAGCCCTCACGAAGATCTTTTCCATCGAAGGATTACCATACGCTATCGTCACAGATAACGGACCGCAATTTCGAAGTGGGGAATTCCTATCCTTCTGTACCGCCAACAATATCCAACACCTCCTCACCCCGCCCTTCCACCCCCAATCTAACGGGGAGGCGGAACGGCTAGTCAGAACATTCAAAACCCAAATGACCAAACACACCACAAGTCACAAACTCGAAGAGGCATTGACACTCTTCCTCAGTTCCTATCGAACCACTCCAGTGGGGGCCAAAAGCCCGGCGGAATTGCTGCATGGCCGCCAACCTCGCACTCTCCTCCATCTCCTCATACCCCCGCCCAAAGTACAGGTACCTTCGGGCCCATTCCGTTTCACCCCGGGCTCCCTAGTCTGGGCCCGCGGGTTTGGCTCCCGGGCCGGTTGGCTTCCGGGGGGTCATCCAGCGGCCCCGGGGCCGCCAACTGTTCGACGTCAGCCTGGATGGCCGGATAGTGCGACGCCATCGAAACCAACTACGTCCCCGCTACCCCACGGCACCGTCCTCTTCCACCACGGCACGGCCATCCACTTCTTCCTCTCCTTCCCTGCCACCTCCACCACTCCTGCCGTCTAACCGTTGCTCAGGGACAGTTACAGCGCCACCAACGACGCCACAACCTGTCGGTCGCTCCGACACCCTTGAGCCGCAGCCTCTCGACCACCTGCGGGGACCATCTTCAGCGCCCCCCGTACAGCCCCCGGCCATCGACGCCGACGAACCGATGCCGTTAGCTCCACAAGTACCTCCACCACAACCTGCACCACGACGCAGGTCGGCACGCATCGCCAGGGGAACAGCTCCGTACTCCCCTGGAGGTAGCCTTCATAGTCTGCTCCAGGGCGCCGCGGCAGACGACCTCGCAGACGTCGCAGACATCGCTTCCACCCCCCCCCCCCGGGAGGGAGGTATGTTCAGTCTGCCAGTAAAGGCCCCTGCCAGGCAGACCTCACACACAACGCGCCTGCACGCCGGGATACATATACGACTCCAAACAGGCGCAAAACAAACCAGGAAAACAAATAGAATCATCTAGAAGTTAAGTGGGACTATTTCTTACAGAGGTCGCCGTACTACCACACAACGGAATTCCTGCGCCAGGCCGCCTATATAAGCGTAGCCGGCCGCTCCACCGCCAGTTCCAGCCTGACCGCTGAACCAGCGTCAACTACAGAAGACCACCGGAAGTTCGCGAGAAGTAGAAGCCGTCACTCTACCCCGGATCAGGACCAGGCTGAAATTCTCGACGGTCTTCTGATAACTGTACCCACATTTGTTTATGGTTTACCTGTTGTATTGTGTACCGAGTAATAAACTTCAAGGAACCGTTAAGTGTAGTTCACTTCAGGAGTATTAGTGACGGAAGTATTTTGTGGTCCTAGTTTCTTTCAAGAGTAACTTGGTAAATTGTAGTTAATGTTGAGTTGTGCCATGGCGTCTGAGAGTGATGTGAGTGATGGGGGGCTGGTGGTACCAAACCGCGAGCCTTTGGATGACACTTGTGATGGGCACACCGATCAGTTGACATCCGCTTCTGTGGAACCAGAGGTGACACTGTCCACTATAATTGAATACTTAAAGTCCTTGGGAGCAGATAATAATTCTTTGCATTCAAAGATGAATTCTTTGCAATCAAAGATGGATTCAAATACTAATGACCTGCGGTCTGATTTCAAGGGGAGCTGCATAGTTTGCGGTCTGATTTGGGAGCCAAGATGGATTCAAGTTTTAATAATTTGCGATCAAGTATCAATGACCTGCGGTCTGATGTTCATAACCAATTGCAGCTAAAGTTTGGGGAGCTTAAGAAAATGACGTCAGATAATCTCAGTGTTGTAACTGAATTGCATCCAGATAAGCTTGAGTCTCAGAATAACTTGAAATTAGTTAACCTTGATCTTCAAAATAATTTGCAATCCTCTGATGATTCACAAATAGAACCTCTAGTACCAGTAACCGATAAGAACATTGTTTTGGCCCAGGAAACAATTACTGTTTCGCATGGTATCTTGTCTGTTAACTCCTATCCTGGTGCTCAAGTTAAGCCCGATAGTGTTCAATTAATTTCAGAAGGTCATTGCCCCGACACAGGTGTTCATGTAGGTAATATTACTACAATTTCTATTGCGAAGAGCAAACTGCCTATAGTCAAAGCTATCTTTAAACATCGTAAACTCACTTTTGTCACTAAGTTGACAAACCACATACATAATTTGATGTTTCCTTGCGGGACAGACCTCATTTTCTCTTCACACCACATTACTAAAGCAGTGGAAAATGAAATTACCATTGGTGGCAAGCGATTGGTACATGTTGAACAGTTCTTTAGTGCTAACACAGATGGTCATACTCCAGTGTTTTCGAATATTTTAATGAAAGGTTTTATTCTCCAACATCCACCTGAGCCTTTTGGAAAGTGTAATGCCACAATGGAAAAAAGGAAACGTAGAAAGAAAAGGAAGGTTAGGAGGGAAGAACCGGGAGTGTATGTTAAGAAAAAAGAAATAATCTCATTCTGGTCCAAAAGTAAATTGGACTTGTTTCATGAGGGTCTCAACAGACTGAAATTCAAATACAAACATTCTTATTTTAGCATTAGGGATTTATATTATTATGCACTTCATTCTTAGTTTTTTTTCCTTGTAAATAATTTATGTTGGGGAAAAAATTGATTTTCATAGGTTTTAAGTTTGGAGCACACTTTCAATATAAGTGTTTAGTACAAACCTTGATTTCTTTCTTAGAAGTCTTGTATCTTATAAGCTTGCTTAGTTTAGTATTTCTCGCTAGGTGTTTTCCATTGGTTGAGATAGATCACGAGGATGTTTGGTATAGGTTAAGTGATAAATGTTTTGAGTTACATTATGAAGGGATGTCTAGAATAAGTGTCACTAGATCAGATAGGTGTAGGGACTTTGTGTGGGGTAGTATCGGTAGTAAATGCTTTGATGGTGTGGGTTCTTGCGAATAGTTGGTTACGAGTGCGGAGACACAGGTGGTGGGGGGAGTCAAACAATGGAGTAAAAGGGCTCGCCTCTGGTACCACCATGCTTCCCGCATTTGCACATTTTCGGATTAGTGTTGTCTATATGGCATGACTTGGTTTCATTTAACTTACTTCTTTCTCAAAATAAAGAAGGGTTCACAAAAGGGAAATGTAAGCATGGGGAGGATTTTCCTACGGATTTAACTGGCTTCGAGTGGAAGAATAATCTCAGTACTGTTAGTTTGTGAATCATAGGAGTGTGGCCCCGAGGCAGGGAATTGTAATCAATGTATCCTGTGGTTTGTGAGAAAGAAAGTGACTGCACGGTGTTTCCGGAGGAAACTGAATGACTTTTGATAATTTTCAAGTTTGTTTTCATTTGTGTTTCTTGTCATGTATTCATATTGTGTGTACTCAAGGAGACTGGTGTGTTTTGGTGAGGTTTAACTTTTGTACTTGTTGTTTTCTTCGATGTTGTATTTGGTCGGAGGGTTTGTTCTAATGATGTACCTATTTTTGTAAATGAATTAGCCGAGTACCACCAGATTTGTTTAGGGTTTGGAAAATTCTCAAATGTCAGTAAGGTTGGGTCCGGCGAAAGGATACGCGTTTGTCAACCGTATCTTACGCCTTAAAGCCAACGAGGGGGGTGTAACGATGCAATCGAACCGACGCGATTCGAGAGTAGTGTCTGCGAGAGATTATCTTTGGAGAGTGAGAGCAAGATGGCAGGAGTATAGTTTGCGGCGGGAACGCGGGAAGCGAATGTCGAAAGTGGTCGACTGTTAAGAACGATGCCGCGAGGACGAATATTTAAAAAGTGCTTATAACTATTCCATTAACTTGTACGGTGATTTGAAGAAGTATTTGGAGTGTTGGTGGATGAGAACAAGAACAGTGTTCCGGATAAACTATTGTGATAGTGGCACCACATGCTACTTGTACCTGCTCGGTTCGAATCCTGCACGCTTTGGAAAAGAAGTTTCGATAACACGAGTCATTGTAACTGGTGGTTACTTCGGCGACGTAATTTCTTTTGCTTATCCAGAAAATAAATGTGTGTTCTGAATGTAAACTTTTGTGTGATTTATGTGTTGGCAATTCCTACTTATTTTGTTGGTAACTGCCACTGCTGACTGTTCTACGTGATTTTGTGAGTGACTATAAATTATTAGTATTAGTTGTGGAATCCCCACTGGCGACCGGACGGTATCAAACCTGTAATCTTACGAACATTTAATTAAGAACGGAAATATACGTCGTGTTGAGTAGTACCACCAGGACATTAATTTATCACTTATTAACGAGGTGCCTTACAAGGTCTTTAACCACGTAGTTTCGAGCTACGTGTTTAATATGGACCTATGTAATCTTCTTCGTGCGATGGAAGGTCCCTTGGTTGTGCTTTCTCAATTCACGTAGCTCTCCGCCCACGCAAGTGGCCGTTGTTTACTCTTCGTTAGATCGGCGCCTCGCTGATCCCCGACTTCCTCTGCGTCCGCACTAAGAATAGACAGGACTAGCGCGGGCGGATTATAATACACGCCGATCACGCCAGGCTCTACCTCACGGAATCAAAACACGGCTGTCGCGTGTCATGTTAACCACTAGAAAGCACAGTGAGTATTCGTCACACCTCGACATAGCAGTCCAGTTCAACTTGAGACTGTACTTCAACCAGCTGCTGACAATTTGTTACGGAGGAGAATTTTTATCTCTACTATATAGCGAGATGAAGTGTATAGGTTTGGGAGAGACTATTTTAGCCTCCTCCAATCAAACGTCACCCTCTCCTTCACGTGGTGCATGAACCCTGTTTACACGGACCGAGCGTGGTGGGTGAACGGTTAACGTTCTGGCCTCGCATTCGGGAGGACGCGGGTTCGAATCCCCGTCCGGGCATCGAGATTTGGGTTTTCCATGGTTTCCCAAATCACTCCAGACCAATTCCGGGATGCTTCCTTCAAAAAGAGGCCATGACCAAATTCCTTCCCGTTCCCCGTTCGTTGTACCCAGTTCCATCCCGCCTCTAATGACCTTAGCCGTCGACGAGGCGTAAAGCCACAGTTAAAATTTATACAGGGTGTTACAAAATGTACGGCCAAACTTTCAGGAAACATTCCTCACCCACAAACAAAGAAAATATGTTAAGTGGACTTGTGTCCGGAAACGCTTACTTTCCATGTTAGAGCTCATTTTATTACTTCTCTTCAAATCACATTAAACATGGAATGGAAACGCACAGCAACAGAACGTACCAGCGTGACTTCAAACACTTTGTTACAGGAAATGTTCAAAATGTCCTCCGTTAGCGAGGATACATGCATCCACCCTCCGTATCATGGAATTCCTGATGCGCTGATGCAGCCCTGGAGAATGGCGTAATTGTATCACAGCCGTCCACAATACGAGCGGTGAATCGAGGAAGTACAGTACATACTAACGAAACTAAAATGAGCTCTAACATGGAAAGTAAGCGTTTCCGGACACATGTCCACATAACATATTTTCTTTGTTTGTGTGTGAGGAATGTTTCCTGAAAGTTTGGCCGTACCTTTTTGTAACACCCTGTATATATATATATATATATGTTTTCATGGACGAGGCTCTGGTGATTGAATGATTATCGGTATAAGGAGTCACCCACCGCATTTAACGGCCTCCTGAAAGGAATGTGAAAGATGCGGGGACTGGTCAAGGCACCCTCTTGCCCTTGGGGTTAGAAACGGCCCCTTAATACTGTATTGATCGAGGTTGATCACTTGCCTAAAAAACGCATACATTTCTGAAGTCAGTAGTTAGCACGTGCGAGCATGGAATAGTTAAGCAATTGTAGAGTGCGACGACCAGGAGAAGTAGCATGCCGATCAGCAAGTCGCCAGTTGCCAAGCGCCAGGCATTACTGCAAGTGGTAAGCTGACTTCGCACGGCAGGTTAGCGAGGAGTATTGCCCTCTCCATACAGTGTTAAAAGGAAGGGGAGACTCTATTTAAACTCTGGGGGCAGCAACAGGGGGATATGTCTGTCTGGCTGTCCCCACGTACCACATTGGAGCAGATAAGACGTCTAATACAACGGTGGGCTCTACTGCAACAGCGGGATGTGGACAGTCAGAGGGCCAATCATTTTGTCATAGTCATGTGGGCACAGTCTTACAGGGAGATTATCAATGTTCCAGTTAGTTTGGGCTGCGATGCGCCCATCAGTTACATGCTCGCCTAGTCCTTGGCCCTGCCTCTAATATTTTGTTACGAAGCCAATTAAACGCTGTATATATTCACGTATGCCACCAGTCATTGCTCATGTAGATAAAAGTGTAAATATGTGATTCCCGTTAACAGTAAATTAACCTCCATTCCTACATTAATACCTGAAGGTCGTCGTCGTCGGCCATACTCGTTTCCGAGTTTATGTTACTCTCTTGCGTGTTTATTTGTATGTGCGCTTGTGGCTGGTCAGGCCGATTCTTGCATAGAACAGTGGTCCGCACACACTGCACCCAATTGTGGTTGGCTGGCGCGGTTGGGTTTGTCGGGCTTTCCGCCTTAATCGGGATTCAGCTGCCAGACTTCGCTGCTCCTCTTCGAAACGTGCCACTGCTGTGGAGGTAGTTTTGCGCCATAGAACGCGGTATTTCGTGAGGCTGTCCCAGGTGTTAAGGTCTATATTAGTTTTCTTCAGGGTCTTCTTGAACTGGTCTTTGTAGCGTTTCTTAGGGGCACCGCGAGGTCTGCTGCCAGTGCTGAGCTCACCGTATAAAAGTTGGCGAGGTAATCTACTGTTGCTCATACGCTGAACGTGTCCAACCCATCTAAGTTGGTGGCTGATGATGAGGGCTTCAATGCTATACATTTGAGCTCTTTCCAAGACTCTAATGTTGGACACATAGTCGTCCCATTTAATGTTCATTATAGGGCGAACTTTTAGCTGGTGAAATCGCTCCATTTTCTTAATATCTCGCCTATAGAGTGTCCATGACTCACACCCTGTCAGGTGTTGCAGTAGGGACCTATGATGAATATTCATATTAGAACCATGGTCGATTTCTATGGTCGACACTTATCCGCGGCTCCAGTAGAAGTTTACCCTGCTAGCTCTTCTCAATCAGCTGACAGGGTCACTACAATGCAAATGAAACATGAATCAGAAATGATCAACGGCATGGGTAGCAGAAGGAAACGGATATCCAATACATTAGAGATCCTAAGGGTATCCTTACGACAAGTAATCCTCTCAAATCACTATTCCAGAGATAAAATAGTCAACTAATCGGATCTCTGGGTGGGGACCGCTGGGGGAAAAACATTCTACGAGTCGGAGCGTGGAAAATTAGAAGTCTGAATAGGGCAAGTGGTTTAGAAAATTTAAAATTTACAAAGGGAGACGGAACCACTTAACTTTGATGTTGTTGGCATTAATGAGCTCGAGTGGAAGGACGCACAGGATTTCTGGTCTGGGGAACACTAAATAATTTTCACACAAGCTGCCAGTGGTACGTATTTCCGTTTTTCAATTTGTAATGAACAGGATAATAGGGAAAAGGGGGCAGTCGTTGTGAACATTTTAGTGACAGGATTATTTTGATGACATTGAAACAATGTCCACCCCAACCGCATTAGTAATTGTGTATATGCCAACGCCACAAGAGGATGATGAAGAAATAGAGAAAATATACGTTGAGGTTGAGGAATTAATCCAACATGTGAAGAGAGAGGAATATCTAATAATCATGGGTGATAGGAATGCGGAAATAAGAGAATGAAAACAAGGAAATAGCGTAGGAAGTTTTGTTGTATGCGAAAGAAATGAGCGAGAAAGCAGGTCGGCATGAGTCTAGTCGAAAGATTGATGACAACACACAAAAAAACAAATATCGAGACCCTTTCTGTACGTCTTCAATAGCTCTAAAGTCTCTTCAAGGACTGTGATCAACCAGTTAACAGCCCTACCAGTTCAAGCCATCCAGCGCTGCTACCAAGAGTGTGCAGCTGCCCAAGGGAACTACTTTGCTTTTATACAACATTTTACGCTTTTAGTAGGCGTCATATTAATCAAATATTCAACTTACTTTTTTCGGTACTAATCCATCAATTAAAGCAGTGCGAACCCCGAAAAAAGTAAGTGGAATAATATTGTTGTTTGAAAAAAAAAAGAAAAAAAAAACTTTGGTTAGTTAAAAATCAGTCACATTATGTTCCTCACACACCTCGTACTCTCTCAATCCGTGAAGTTTCATTTCGTTTCCTTTCCTTCCCCCCATTCCGGATACTTCACGTTTCTGCCAGGCAGTGTATATCATCGTCAGGCACATGTTTACTGGAAACTTGTAAGTAAATGAAATGGAAGAAAGCATGCAGGATACTGAAAGTAAGGTATTGCCACCCGTAAAACCGCACAGATTTGGTTGTTTAATATTCGTGTATTTTCTTCGGACGGTCGAGGAGAAGCCGGGGATGCAGACGTTATATTCGACGGGATGTTCGCGTCGTTATATCGCTCGCCAAATCGGGAGAAGTTTGCCAAACTCGCGGAAATGGATCCGGCGAGCCTATTCGCGGAGAAAGTTTTTTTTTACCGCTTCGCTTGCTTGACGAGAACGAAATATCAGCCGGCAGAGATCGGCAGAAACCCGACACGTGTTATGGCGGACAAGAGGCTCAGTTTGCGAATAATAACGGAGAACCGCGTAGGATCGATTCAATTAACGCTAATACAATAGAATACAATACAACAAGCGGACTACTGTAATAAATAGTTCCTATACCGCAGTAACTCAAGCAGCTTCATACTCTGTGCGTACATTGCAAGCAGCTTCAAAAAAATGAGCATGGAAGAGTTTTGTTTCGTGCGGATAATGAATATTAAACCTCTCTGGTTTATAGTTACACTAAAAATTTCTCACGGCTTAAACTGTGCAGACATTGTAATGCCTAGAAATGCGTTGTTATTTTGTTTTTCTTTTACTCGAAAAATATAAACATTTGTAACGTAGTATCTTTTTAACCTTTAGCGCAAATTACATTCCACTATTTAGTTTCGATTGTTGGAGTTTTAATCGTTGATGTAGTGCAATTGTAAGTCTATTAGCAACTGGTTTTATTCATGTATGCTCAGACTCGTTTCGGCCTTGTGGAATGGGGCATCGTCAGTGACTGTGGATGTATATACATGTTGGTGTTAGCAAAATTACAATATTAATATACATAACTAACTAATAATAACACTTTTTTTGTGACCACAATTATGTAATGGTTTGATTAACGTTTTCCGAGTATTCTAACGTACTATGTTTCGAAAAACTGAAGAAATAAATTACCAAAGCTCCGTAGTAAAAAGAACAATGTTAACAGAATCCAAAGCGGATGCGCTTATCTGTGATCTTAGGGACATATCTCGTGAAGGAGTGTTCATCTGCGATGTAGAGTGATCTGTGACACGCATCTGTTCTCGGAACGAACGTAAAACCATTTCTTGTTCCGTTCCCGATTCACATAGTTGTACTACTATACAAAGGTCTCCATGTGATTTTCGTTTTGTGTGTGTGTGTGTTTGTGTGTACTTGCTTGGATACACTGTGCAATAAAGCGATACGAATATAGCAGGATATTCAAAATCAACAGTTAATATGGGAACAGAAAAAGTGTTTGGTAAAATTAGGCGAAGTTTATAAATAATATTATTAATAATTGTGGTTTGTCTGTTTAACTGGAGAGTATTAATCGTGTGTCAATGAATAAAGTTGATTGCACAAGCTACTTTTGTTTCAAACCCTTTGTAATCCCAGAAGATAATGTCATTTGGTGATTGTGATTCGTGATATTAACGTTCAAATGAATTTCAGAGTAATCTTTTGTTAATTTGGTGCTCTTTTTAATAGTTCACAATTAGAGATGCTTACACTATTTTCAGTCCGCTGTTTTTCCTCTAATCTGATTCTGTTTTTGAGTTTTTTCAACACGATAAGTTAGCAATAACCTTTCTATTTAAAAAAAAAAAAAAAAAAAAAAAAAAAAAAAAAAAAAAAAAAAAAAGTCGACTGTTGAGTGCTGTCTGTATAATACACTGATCAGCCAAAACATTTTGACCGCCTACTTACTAGCATATTGATCCACCTTTCGAAATCAATACAGCAGCGATTCGGCGTAACATGGATTCTATAAATCCTAGGTAGGCTTCCAGAAGTATCTGACACCAGACTTCTACGCACAGGTCACGAAATTCTTTTAAATTACAGGCCAGCGGTTTGTGGGCGGTGCCTGGGAACGAGCATCTCGGAAACGGAGAGGCTGGTCGGCTGTTCGCGTGCTACTGTAGTGAGCATCTATGCAAAGTGTTTGAAGGACGGTGAAACCACGAGTAGGCTACAATGTGGTGGACGTCCACGCCTCATCACAGAACGTGGAGGTCGGAGGCTCGCCCTCTCTGTAAAGCGGGATAGGGGCTGATCTGTGGCAGATCTGACAGAAGAGTACAATTCTGGTGCTTCCAGAAGTGTTTCAGAGCACAAGAATCGCGATTCTCCCACAGATCACGCCCTATTCTGCTCTATTGAGCGGACAAGCCTCCGGTCTCCACGTTCTGTGATGTGGCGTAGGTGTCCACCACATTGTAGCCTACTCGTGGTTTCACCGTCCTTCAAACACTTTCCATAGATGCTCACTACAGTAGCACGCGAACAGCCGACCAGCCTCTCCGTTTCCGAGATGCTCGTTCCCAGTTGCCGCGCTCACAAACCACTAACCCGTAATTTAAGGGTGCGTAGAAATCTGGTGTCAGATACCTCTGGAAGCCTACCAAGGACTTGTAGAATCCATGCTATCCTGAATCGCCGCTGTATTGCGTTAGGAAGGTGGACCAATATGCTAGTAAGTTGGTGGTCATAATGTTTTGGCTGATCTCTGTAAGCTTTTACGTCAATTTGATGTCCTTTACTTACAATTTGTTACTACATAAATTCTCATTAACAGTTCAGCTGCATTTTTATGACGGCATGAAAAACTTGCTCCAACGCGTGACTGAGATGATATGGTATAACAGATTACATAAAGAATAAGAATAATTACTCTCAGAAAGAAATTGATAGCAATGGTAACGTTGAGAAAAATATAGGATAGCAATGAGATCGGACGAGCGTGAAATAAAAGTTCGTGTGTTCGCTGTGAGTTGTATACTGCTAGCAAAGGACCTGTATATCTTCGGATCTTTAAGTATTAGATAACGTGTTAATAAAAGGGAATGAAGTCATAGAAGTTTTACTATTTATTTCAAATATGAAAGACGAAACTAATAAGCACTAAGCTTAAAGTTCACTACTTCACGAGTTTAAAACGATCTCGTATCCTAGCTCCGACACTAAAAGAAGAACATATAAAAATACAGCATTAAAAAGGAGAATAAACATAGAAAATACGACAGCTATATTATATAAAATACGATGACTGGCATCATTAAATATAAAGGAGGATTGCAGACTGAAGTTACTGCTTCTTACTGTTGATCGACTTTATCGGGTGGAGAGATCATTTGTCACGTCTCAGCTGGTATTGGCAGCTAGCTTCGCGCTTTACAGGCTATCCGTCATGCTTTTTTATATAAATATCTCTGCTCAGGGCTGTATTTAGGACGTGTAGACTCTTAAGATAAACTTCTGTTGTGGGTCCTCCCACGAAAATATATTTAATTTAAACTCGTATTTTATAGTAATTTTACAACTAAAACCTATAAATAAACATTTGAAATATATTATTAATTTATAGAAATGTTAACTATAACGTATTTAGAAGTTAATCGATTAATGAAACATATATGGAAAGAACTGAAAATCATTAAGGTATTCAACATAATTTCTTAATTACAACACAATTACAACACAAAAAGAACACAATGTTTTGATTCATGTCTATTTCCTCAAATACGCAAAAATCAGTTCAATTTTAAAAGCAGTATAACGAGGGTGGTGGGAGAACGGTTAACGCTCTGGTCTTGCATTCGGGAGGACGCAGGATCGAATCCCCGTCCGGGCATCCAGATTTGGGTTTTCCATGGTTTCTCAAATCACTCCAGGCGAATGCCGGGATGGTTCCTTCAAAAAGGCCATGGCCGAATTCATTCCCGTTCCTTGTCCCCAGTCCCACCCCGCCTCTAATGACCGCGACGTCGACGAGGCGTAAAGCAGTAAGTAAAAAAAAAAAGTGTGTTTTAGTTTTACATAAATATGTAAGTAAATGCAGGATGTAAATAAAGGAATGTAATAAACAAGAATATTTTAATTATTTTAAATTGAATTATAAGTAGTTCCTTCATTTTTTGAGAGAGTGATGAGAAGTAAGGCTTGGGTTTACTACTCTTTGGTCAGACCATTGTTTGAAGATGGTAGTGTAGTATAGGACCCGCATTTTGCGAATCAAACATAGGAGTTGGAGAGGGTGCAAAGTTGAGCTACTAGATTTGCTCTGGAAATTACCGCAGAACACAAACAGCAAGTGATATGATAAAGGGGCTGAAATGGAGTTCATTGAAAGATAGGAGGAGGCTAAAAAAGTGCTGGGAGTGTACAAGGCAAGGCGTATATTGGTGATGAGACTTGGAAAGATTGGTGGAAGAATTAAGAGAGGAGCATTGAAGGGTAAAGATGGACATGACCACAAGCTGGCACTAGATTTCAGGCACAGGAGAGTAGGGAAATTTTCTATGGTAGGCATAAGATTCAGTTGTTGGAATAAATTAGTGCTGAATAATTTACCAAAAACGCCGAAAGAATTAAAAAATAAAAATTCGTAATTGACAAAAGTAGGTGGGTTCAAGAAACAGGAAACATGTGCGCTCTATCGCTATTAAATTAAATTAAATTTTTTCACAAACAATCAATGCCAAAGGTTGTAACGGTTGTCACCACCATTTCGGAACTTCCGGTGTGAAAATGGGTTCGAAAATAGGCTACTTTGGGTGCGCAGAGTTCCGCGGTCGTTCTCAATGATATCTTGGTTGTCCGGGTTGAACCGCGTCAATTTATCAAAACTTAACGTTTCGGCCATCATTTTGTGTCCTTCTTCATAGGAATTGAACCACGTCAATTTATGAAAACCTAACGTTTCGGCCATCATTTTGTGGCCCTCTTCAGAGGAATAAACTGCGTCCATTTATGAAAACCTAACGTTTCGGCCATCATTTTGTGACCTTCTTCAGAGGACAGTCATCTAAAGAAGGCCACAAAATGATGGCCCTAACGTTAGGTTTTCATAAATTAACGCGGTTCAACCCGTACAACCAACATAACAATAGGCTACTTTCTTTCCGCATGTTGCAAAAGATTTTTCTGTTTTGCTGCCGCATAGGCTACAGCCTTGATAGACTATCAGTAAATGCGGAGCTGTCTCTCGTTTTGCAGTAATTATGTTAGATTTTGCAAATTAAAGCCAGAAAAATTATCGGCCGTAAAAATTCTGCCCTCGGTCAAACTCAGATAGATCGCGCGCCTTCGGGGGCATCCATAAATTACGTGAGGTGAAATAGGGGAGGGGGGGGGGGGTCCGGCGAAATCTCACCAGATCTCACCAAGGGGGAGGGGGGGGGTCTACGGAAATCTCACGTGAGATTTTGCGAAAAATTTGGGGACAATAGAGCAAAAAAAAAAGGTCTACAATTTGCGGCAAAGTCGATTTTAGGAGGGTATTTCGGTTAGGGTGTGACCTAAAAAAAAAGTCTACAAAAGTTTCCAGGGCGATTTCTAGGGGGGGTTCTCACGGACCAGATCTCACCAGAGGGGGGGGGGGGTCCGGCCAGATCTCATGAAATCTCACCAGGGGGGAGGGGGGGGTCCAGAAATCCGGAAAAAACACCTCACGTAATTTGTGGATGCCCCCTTCCCCATTCTGAACAGGGATAGCACGCACACTGATACTACATGCACCGTGCGTGTGTCTGACTAGCAGTGATTCCTCGTCAGGTGACGCTGCTATCGCCTGGACGGGTTTATATCGATAGTAGGTAGGTGGTCATAATGTTCTAGCTGATCAGTGTACGTAGAATATGGAGATAAATATATATAATGATATTTACGGTATTTTTCTGTTTATTAAAAAAAAAAAATCATCTTATGTAAGAACGAAGACTTTCCCGGCGTATGACAGCAATGTAGTCTTCACGGGTGTACCGCCGGATAGTGTTGTGGAAACAATATTTCGACGGCCAGCTCCGCCGTCTTCTTCATATAGAGCGACATATCGAAATATTGTGTTTCCACAACACTATCCGGTGGTACAACTGTGAAGACACTTCATTGCAATCCCCTTATGTTTTCAACCATTTGCTTAACTTTTATCCACTACTGCAGACAGGCAATTCTTGGAAGAGAAGCGCAGATGGTGGCTGAGCCGATAGACAGAAACTTTCTGTTGGAGCGGAGACAAGACGGGGGCTAATGACGTCGTGTGCAGGCTGGCGGTGTGTCACGCTCATGATGGACTGCGACAGTGGCGGCCCACTTCCACACACCTCAACAGGTGAGCCAGAGAGCTTCAATCCAGCTGCCCGGCTCATAGTCACCAACGTATCTACACTATTCAGCAGATCTCTACGCCTCCGTCGTTGCTTCGTCTGGCATCACGCAAGAACTAGAGATTCAGTTTCGGTGGGGCCTTCGCAGTTTGAAAACCGAGCGTGGTGGGTGAAGGGTTAACGTTCTGGCCTCGCATTCGGGAGGACGCGGTTTTGAATCCCCGTCCGGACATCCAGATTTGGGTTTTTCCATGATTTCCCCAAATCACTCCAGGCGAATGCCGGAGTGCTTCCTTCAAAAACGCCATGGCCGAGTTCCTTCCCGTTTCTTGTCCCCATTCCCATCCTGCCTCTAATGACCTCAACGTCGACGAGGCGCAAGAAAAAGAAAGTTTGAAACTTTAAGACCTAGCTAGCATGTGCGGTATGTATTACTAGCAGAGTACCAGGCGTTTTACGGGGGTGGATATGAAAATAACGTTTAATCCAGTCTGATCGGATTGTCGTAAATATTCTTCATCACCATCAACTTTAGTCGATTTCCCTATAGTTTTCGAGATATTTGTAAAAACCTGGATCGTTGCATGTGTACATTTTCCTTTTCGGGTGTGATGGGGGAGAGGGGTTGGGATTTTGCAAACCAAATGTGGACAGTACTTTTCTGTTTGTTTTAAAGTGTACGTGTGCAACGTTCCATCGATATATGTGTAAACAACATTGGAAAAAATTAAGGGGATTGAAAGGGGGAGAGGATTTGGGTTTTCGAAAATCAAATGAAGGCAGTATTTTTCTCTTTGTTTTCTAGTATATGTGTTTAAAGTTCCATCAAAATATGATAAAAACTCTCAGTTTGTATAAAAATTTAGGGGTGTTAAGAGGGAAAGGGGGTAGTTTTTGTATTTTTCTGGTCACAGACCTTCTCCATGAAAAAATACATATTTATGTGCCAACTTTCATGACGATCAGTCAAATGGTGTCAAAGTCTATCAATCTTGGATATACGAGGTGTGTACAAAAAGAAACCGAACTAATTAAATAGCGCGCCAACGGCTGAAGATAAAATTCTCTGACTTCGGTGCACACTAGTGACATCTCTCGGCAAGAGATTGCCTCTTGTCGCACTACGGTCGCTGCATTAGTTTACGAGTGACAGCCGGTTGAAAGAGGTCGTGCGCAGAGTGCTCGTCGGATTTGTGAGAAAGAGAGAATGAAGGAATTGGAGGAGCAACGCATCTGTGTGAAATTTTGTGTTAAACTTAGGAAAACTTTTACCGAGACACTTCAAATGCTTAGACAAGCATACGGGGATGACTGAATGAGCCGAACACAGTGCTATGAATGGTTTAAGCGCTTTAAGGAGGGCAGGAGTTCGGTTACTGAAGATCCAAAATCTGGTCTACATCTACATCTACATCCATACTCTGCAAATCACAAACATTGTGGGTGGCAGAGGGTGCTAAGCACCAATCCTAAACCCGCACATTCCAATCCCGAATAGTGCGAGGAAAGAAGGAATACATATAAGTATCAGTACGGCATCTTATTTCTCTAATCTTATCCCTCCGGTCATTGCGACCTAAATAGGTTGGCGGAAGAAGTATTTCATTGCACTCGAAATTTAATTTTTTTCGCTTATTCTCCAATAAATTCGAACGCAAGCTACGTCGTCTGTCTTCCAAACAATCCCAGCCCAATCTATGTATCAATTCTGTGACGCTTTCATAAGGGCTGTAACAACAAGTCACGAATCGAGCGGCTCTCCTCTGCACCCTCTCAACTGAGTCAATCAGAACCTTGCGATACGCATCCCAAACCCCACAACAGTAATACAGATGCGGACGCACTAGTGTTTTATACGCTATCTCCTTTGTTTGAGCATTATAATTCCTCAAAATACGACCTATGAATCGTAATTTAGAATTTGCCTTGCCTACGACAGAATTTATGTGCATGTCCCATTTCATGTTGCTTTGTACTATCACCCCCAGATACTTCACGGAATCAACCGTGTCAACAGGTGAATTGTTTATTTTGTACTCGTGAACAACCTGATTCTTCTTGTTACTTATCCGCATTGCCTTTCACTTATTGCAATTAAGTGTAAGCTGCCATTTAGGCACCAATCGAAAATAGCATCCAAATCACGCTGAATTTCTAAGCAATCGTCGGAGCACCTTATTTCCCTATAGATAACCGCATCGTCGGCAAACAATCGCAACCAGCATTTGACGTTGTCACCTAGATCGTTTATAAATATTAAGAAAAGAAGTGGACCTATTACACTTCCTTGAGGAACGCCCGAAGTAACATTTATCTTAGAAGAGGCTTCCCCGTCAACAACGACATATTGTGATCGACCAGTTAGAAAATCACGTATCCACTCGCAAATCTGAGCCGAAATACCGTAAGCTCGAATCTTCGCTAAAAGTCGGTTGAGTGGCACAGAATCAAAAGCTTTCTGAAAATCCCAAAAAAAAAAAAAAACGCATCAACTTGCGAACCTGCATCGATAACTTTCATTATGTCGTGGGAAAATAGGGCCAATTGTGTTTCACACGATCTCTTCTTCCGAAATCCGTGTTGACATGGTGTAAGTAACTCGTTCTCATCTAGAAACTTCATTATGTTCGAGCATATGACATGTTCCAGAATTCTGCTGCAGACCGATGTTAGAGATATGGGTCGATAATTCCTAGGATCACTCCGATCTCCTTTCTTAAAAACGGGAATTACCTGGGCTATTTTCCAGCTAGAAGGTAATTTTCTCTCTTCTAGTGATTTACGGAATATATCTGACAGAAATGGTTCAATATCCTCCGCGTATTCAGAAAATACTCTTACCGGTATACCATCGGGACCCGGCGCTTTACCCCACTTCAGGAGTTTTAATTACTTTACAATTCCTACGCTATCAATTTCTATCGGATCCATCTCTAATTCCACACGATGTGGTAAAGTGGGGATGTTCTCCATGTTTTCTTGCGTGAATGAATTTTTTAATTCGGTGTTAAATAAGGTAGCCCTCCACATCAAAAGACGACCACCATGTTGAGAGGCTTCGCACTGTGATTCGTGAAAATCGCCGTTTGACTGTCCGTGAGGTTGCTGAAGAAGTTGGCATAAGTGTTGGCTCTTGCAATCACATCCTGAGAGAAAAACTTGGAATGTATCGTGTCAGTGCAAAACTGGTGCCGCGCTTGTTGACGGACGAGCAGAAGGAGAATCGAGCTAGGATCTCTAAGGAGTTGCTTGAAAAAGCAAATGAGGACGAAAAATTCCTCAAGAACATCATTACAGGCGATGAAACAAGGGTTTATGGGTACGATGTGGAAACGAAGAGACATTCTTCAGAATGGGTGGGGAAAGGATCTCCTCGACCAAAGAAAGCGCGGATGAGTCGATCGAATATCAAGGTGATGATAGTCGTGTTTTTTAATTGCAAAGGAGTTGTGCACCATGAATTTGTACTACGTGGTCAAGCGATTAACAAGGAAGTCTACCAGAAAATTCTTACACGATTGCGAGATCCTGTGCGTAGGAAAAGGCCTGAACTGTGGGAGAATCAGTCGTGGATGTTGCACCATGACAACGCACCCGCTCACGCATCGTTGTTTGTCACGAATTATCTGGCAAAACATCGCACTCCCGTTGTGCCTCAGCCACCCTATTCTCCAGACTTGGCTCCGGCAGACTTTTTTCTCTTCCCAGAAGTGAGAAACACTTTGAAAGGACGTCGTTTCCAGACCATAGAAGAAATTCAAGACAATGCGACGAGAGAACTGCGCGCCATCGGAGAAATTGCATTCCAGGAGGCGTTCCAAAACTTGAAAAAACGATGGCAACTGTGCATTGATAGTGAAGGACAGTACTCTGAAGGGGACAGTGTGTAAAAGTTAGTTTGATGAGCAATAAAGCAATTACAGCAGAAGTTCGGTTTCTTTTTGTACACACCTCCCATTTTTATATAGGCCTATAATATTACGTTCCTGGGGAACAGCGCAAAAAAAAAATAAAAAATTATAATACCAGACATACCACAGTGCATCTCAAGTGAACGCTCCTTTCGAGATATCCACCAAAGATCACGCTATAATGCAGAAAAATACTCCTCCCTTTACATTCCGTTAATATTTTTTCCTCTTTGGTTATTTATTTCTTCAGTTTCTTGAAATATAGTATACATCGTTAACATTATTCATCGAATATTAACACTCCAATTAGCGTAACGAAACTGGAATTTAATTCGCGTTATAGATACTAGTTTAGAGGCGTTTATACTTTGCTTCCAGAAGCAAAATAAAAGTCTATAGTTTTACTGCGCACTCTAACGTCATCGTGGGAGAAGCAGCGGAAAAAGTATGGTTTAAAAATATTTATGAATTATTATGTGCTAGCAACAGGGATACAGCTGGTGGCTTAGTAGTCAAGGTATCTGATTGTAGATGGAAAGGTACTCTGTCCGAATCTCGTTCTCGCCTCTCTGTGATGTGTAGTACGTCAAAACTCTTCCGTGGTTCGGACTCCACGTTAAACTGTAGGTCCCCTATGGCCGGTAGGATTACCGGGTTATGTCAGTGTCAACCACGACAAGGGGTGAATTGCGCGTCGAATGGGAAGCCCTGTCTTCTGGAGGCCGAACAACACTTCGCCATCTCCCAACCAACAATGTCATAGGATAATTTGATTTGATTAACCCACAGGGAGGACGGAAGAGTGTGGAACAGGAGAACCAAGCGTGGTGGGGTGAGTGGTTAACGCTCTGGCCTCGCATTCGGGAGGACGCCGGTACGAATCCCCATCCGGGCATCTTGCTATGGGTTTCCCATGGTTTCGTCGACTTCGAGGTCATAAGAGGCGGGAAAGGGTTGGGGGCAAGGAGGCATCCACAAATTACGTGAGGTGTTTTTCCGGATTTCTGGACCCCCCCCTCCCCCCTGGTGAAATTTCGTGAGATCTGGCCGGACCCCCCCCCCCTACCCTCTGGTGAGATCTGGTCCGTGAGAACCCCCCCCCCCCCAAATCGCCCTGGGAACTTTTTTGACGAAATACCCTCCTACAATCGACTCTGGCGCAAATTGTAGACCTTTTTTTTGGCTCTACTGTCCCCAAATTTTTCGCAAAATCTCACGTGAGATTTCCGTACCCCCCCCCCTTCCCTCTGGTGAGATCTGGTGAGATTTCGCCGGAACCCCCCCCCCGTCCCTATTTCACCTCACGTAATTAATGGATGTCCCCCAAGGACCGGGAAGAAATTCGGCCACGGCGTTTTTTTTTTAAAGGAAGCATCCCGGCATTCGCCTGGAGTGATTTGGGGAAACCATGGAAAACCCAAATCTGTATGCCGGACGGGGATTCGAACCCACGACCCCCGATTGCGAGGCCAGAACGTTAACCGTTCACCCACCACGCTCGGTGACTGCGTGCGAATGCCGGGATGATTCCTTCAAAACGCCATGGCCGAAATCCTACCCATTCCTTGACCCGCCCCTAATGACCACGACGTGGATGACGCGTAAAACCATAAGAAAAAAAAAACAGTAGGAACAAAGTAGGTGAGCTTGGAAAAGAAAGTAACTTGTAGACGAACATAAAGTGGTAATGGTTAAATGAGAAGCAATCAAAGGATATGAAATAAGCAGTTCATCAAACAATCGGACACAGCGGGGAGAAGATTCGTAAGTCATGATAAAACTTGAATTGACGAGAAAGAATGCTCAGTAAATTTAAAGCTGTAACCATTTTAGACCAATAAGAAAATAACTGTCAAAACCGGAACTAGAAAGCTGGAACAGGTTAAATTATCCACGTCTTCTCAAGTGGAATATAATGCAGCCTATATGCTCCGGTGAAAATTTCCTTATACGCCCGTTTTCCCGTTTCTGGTTTTTTGTCCTAAATTATTTGGTTGAAATTTTCACCCATCCATCTAAATTCTTTGTAAATTGTTAAGGACTTCCCTTGGTAATATATTCCATTGTTGACTCCCTAACCTGTAATAGAAAATTTTCCCAGTGTCATCAGGAAAAAAAATTAGTTTTTCTGTGCGTCTACGAAATATCATATCTGTGTTGGCGAGGCTGCCGGTAAATGTTAATCGTACATATAATAAACTTTCGCTTCGAAATTTGGCAGCCACGTATGTCGAGAAAGTCACGAATGTTTCACACGAATTTTTTTTTTTTTTTGTGCTTATCGGTCTCTCGACTGGTTTGATGCATTCTTCCAACCCTTCCTGTCTTATAACCCACGTCCTCAATTATCTGCTTCATATATTCTAATCTCTGTCTTCCTCTGCAGTTCCCACCTTCGATTGTTCCCTCCACTAACAAATTAACTAATCCAGCATGTCTCAAAATATGACCTACCAGCCTGTCTCTTCTTTCCTTAAAACTACTCTTCCACAAACTTCTTTCCTCGCCCATCGTTTCCAAAACTCGTTCGTTTCGTACTTTATCCGTCAATTTTAGAGTATTTATTATTACTGACTTGGTGTGGGGATCTGAGAAAAATATGTTCATAGCAAATCAAACCCACGAAAACGTGTGAGTCGCGTAAAGTCAAAAGTGATTACTTTTAACTGATGTATCGTTGTAATATAACCTTTCGTATTTAAAATCTGATGAACCATTCCAACTTACGTGCAAAGAGAAGACAGAAACATGCGATCCAATACAACGTGTGAGTTTTTTCGTATCGTTGCGTAAACGTGCTCCTCAGCTCCTTACAGGTACGCAACCAGGTAGTGTCTTCCGTAACGTTGGTTGCTTCCTTCAACTTCTGAGGCGCGTGGAGGGAAATTTGCTAATGCTCCAAAAATGTCTATTTAGCTTCATTTTCGCACCAAAACCCAGATGAATATTTCAATTTTCTAGCATTTTGTTAGTTTCAGGTTCTTGATTTTCACTCATGATGAAATTTCAAATTTGTTAATGTAATGTTACGTTGAACTATTTGTTTGTTGGTTTAAGCCCATAACTCCTCTTACAAGTTCACCTGCCATGAAGACAAAGACAATAGTATATAGACGACATCAAGTAAAGTAAAAAATGAATAAAATAAAGGATACTCAAAAATAATTAAACAAATAAGTTTCTGACTAAAGGAGCATGATCCGAAACGTATTAAAATTTTGCTTTTAGGAATTTGACAGAACCGCGTTGCGATTAGAAAATCTGAATGCTCTTTATATTCCCTGTGGTTTTATCTGGCAAGATGGTCGCAACCATCTCCTTGCGTCATTCATTGTTCGCGTGTCCATTGGGAGATACACGCGTGATGTGATTGGCTGATTAGCTGCCAGGCGATATTCCGTCACAGATCCGTTTGCAGTGACAGATGTGCTGCTTCATATAGAGCCACGACGAACAAGGAACGTGATTGCAATAGCGATGTTTCTGTATTTTTCCGCGCGGTTGCGACACTGCCTCGTTGAATTCTTAGCACCACAGTGGATCCACATGTAGGAAAAATCATTACCTCAACATAAAAAATGTAGTTAATAACCAGTCAGTACCCTTTTTTATGAATCGAACTACTCTTCCAAATGGTTTCACTGTTTTCTGGAAATCTCTCATACATTTAGAGACTATGGCCTATGGGTATTTGACGTTAGCGTTTATTTTTCGTTTCAGCTAATCAGTCAGTTTATAATGAAAGAAGCTTGAGGATTGGTGGAATCAGTTTTCCAATTTTTCTGATAAATTATAATAATTCATAATATCGTCTTTGGCAGTTAAATATCGGAGCACATACCATAAGAGTCAGAAAGATATAAGTCATTCATGAATGAATTTTGAAAATTTAAAGGAGAAAAGATCTTCTCATTGAGGAATGTAGATTACATAAGTTTAGAATATGTATGACAAAAGTGTATTCACAGATTAGCAATAAATTCTTGACGTAATATAACTGTCTGAAAATGTTTTGGAAAAGAAAAGACTTTAAAGATTTTGGCTAAAATAATTAGAGCAGAACACTCGGAGAAGCAATGCTTGCTACTCAGAAATTGTTTAAAATAAAATTGAAAAGATTATTGGCAAAAGATAGAAAGAAAGTAACAGAAAGGAAAAATCGGAAAGGGATTTAATTTAATTGCAATGGAGCTCACACTCCGGTGGCAATTTTCCTACACTCCCATTTTTTTCCCTTTCGTGCACCCACCTACATTTACCCGTTAAAAATTTTAACTTTAAATTCATTCAATGTTTTTGGTAAATTATTCATCATTTCTCTTGGCAACTTATTCCAATCCCTGACACCTTTACCTAAAAAAGAGAATCTTTCTACTCCCTTGTGTCTGAAATCGAGTGCCTGCTTGTGGTCATGGTCTTCTTTTCCCTTCCATGCATTATTTCTAATTCTTACACTAATATCTTTCCATGCCTCATCACCGATAAACGCCTCTTCACCCTCCTCCTGTCTTCCAATGAATCCCATTCCGCCTCTTTTATCATATCTGCTACTGATTGCGTTCTGCGATAATTTCCGGAAACAAATCTAGCAGCCCTTTTTTGCACCCTCTCTAACTCCTGTATTTGATATTCAAAATGTGGGTCCCATACTACACTACCATATTCAAGCAATGGTCTGACAAAAGTTTTGTAACCCAGTTCCGAGATTTGGAAGAACTTAAATATCATGCAATGATATTCGTGGACGAAACTAACTTCCAATCAAGAATTTTTCAACGCAAGCAATAAAAATACCTCAAGAGTTGTAAATCAGTATAGTCAAGTGTTTCTATGTGAGACGGTAAGAGAAAAACAGCATCGAAACAAATTATTTTAAATATGTATTAAAAGTGAATAAGATAAATGTGTGTTTACAGCATAACGCAAGTGCTAAGGAATGGCAGCAGGACCAGTGAATTATTAAGATGGTGGAATAAATAAAATGTTATTGCACTGATTCTGTTACTCTGCTCGTTTCTGGACACTTGCTGGAGACGTCTGTAGGCTGAGAAGTTCCCGGCCTCGACGATGGATGGCGGTACTGTCGGGAAAATACCGGACACAAAGTTTCACGAAAATTTGTGTATAACAACTCTATAGAAATTAAGTACTATTGTCTATATTAGTCAATAATTGTTGCATCAACATGGATTAATGTATAATGCAACATATGGTCGATGCCGAGAACTTTTCGGATAACCGAGCATGGTGGGTGAATGGTTAACGCTCTGGCTTCGCATTCGGGAGGACACCGGTTCGAATCCCCGTCCGAGCATCCAGATTAGCGTTTTCCATGGTTTCCCCAAATCACTGCAGGCGAATGCCGGGATGCTTCCTTCAAAAGGCCATGGCTGAATTCCTTCCCGTTTCTTGCCCCAGTCCCATCACGCCTCTAATGACCTCGACGTCGACGAGGCGTCAAGTAATGACTCAGTCTTTGATTGCCCATTCAGATGAGTGTTTCCGCTGAATATGCGGCTTCCGGTTTTGTAACTGAATTATAGTATATTATCTTTGCATTTGTGGATAGTAATTTTTTCTTGTAGATGTTCCATGTTAATTCTTAGCTGACTTGATTGTTCTCATTTGGAAATAGGTTTCCTCATTTACGTTTTTTTGTTTTTGTTTGTTTGTTTGTTTGTTTCTTCAAGATATTTGGTATTATCTTTAATTAATTTAATGACATCCATTATTAGGGCATAATTTCTTTTTTTCGAATGATGTTTTGAGGCGATTTCTATGTGCAATGTTTCGAAGTACCAATATCTGCGTGTTTGCTTTGTCCGAGCCATTTGCTAGTAATGCAAAGTCATCTGCGAAGCCAAGGCAGTTTGTTTCGATAGTCCTGTTAATTTTTATTTAAGGGGAATTTCTTAACCTATTCCCTGATAACTATTTCAAGAGCACAATTAAAAAGCAAAGTCCATCACCCTGGCGTAATCCTGTTTTAATCACAAATGATTCCGATAATTCGCCTTTGAATTGTTGTTTGTAAAAGTGAGTTTTATCAATTTGGGGAGTAATCCAAGATGTTTAAGAATTTTTGGAAGAGATTTCTTGTGGATGGAATCACATGCTTTTTTTCAACTATAAATGTTATCACTACATCTCTATTTCTTTTCCTATTCTAATTACTCCTACAATTAATAGTATAAATGCGAAAATAACTCTTAGTCTGTTTATTTCATTTTCGCAACAAAATGTTTACAACGATCTTGATTAAATTTTAAAATGAAATACTTTATATTTTAGGAAGGTCATAGGTCATAGAATACATTTTTTCTGGTTACATAATATATTTTGTAGTGAAACTTTGAAAATTAACCGAATGGTGATAGATGAATAGCGTGTGTTAATCTGTGTAATGTTATATCGGTTGCTCAGGCTTTGCTCCTCTCGCAGTCAGTTTGTGGAACACCTTTTGTATCGAATTCTAGTAATAAACTTCTAAGTCCACGCGTACGAAGCTGCGGGTTACATAGTTAATACTGGCAGGAAGCCGAGGTAAAAACAGCTGTAGACACCTGTTGCTTCCGTGTTGCTCTTCCGCTTATCGACCGTGGCGTCGATAGGTCGAGGCAGCCGCTATCGACTGCAAGGCCGGGGCCTCTCATTATGCACGGCGGGCGGCGAGGCGCTAAATCGGGCGAGGCGGCGCGCATTCGGCTCACGGACGGTAATGGTTTCCTTTAATTGGCGGCCGAGCGGCTGCGAGCACACCGATGAGATACTCTGACGTCCGCGGGACCTGCGCGACACGTGCACTGCATCGGGCCTCATTACATCCACCCACTCCGCTCCTTAGTACCTTATCAATCATCGTGGACATTTCTCAAAAATCACTATCTCCTTTCATAGCAAAGCGAAATCGATAAATGAAGTAGCATTTTAAATATTTCAGCACATCATTTTTTTTTCCTTGTCATCAGTCTTTCGCCTGGTTGATGCAATACCCAATCCTTTGTGCTAACCTCCTCATCTCAACATACCCCTTACAACCAACGTACCGAGCGTGGTGGGTGAGTGGTTAACGTTCTGGCCTCGCATTCGGGAGGACGCCGGTTCGAATCCCCGTCCGCGCATCCAGATTTGGGTTTTCCATGGTTTCCCCAAATCACTCCAGGCGAATGCCGAGATGCTTCCTTCAAACAGGCCATGGCCGAATTCCTTCCCGTCCCTTATCCCCACTCCCATCCCGCCTCTAATGACCTCGACGTCGACGAGGCGGAAAACCATAAGTAAGGTAAAAAAAAAAATACAACCAACGTGCTAAACTATCTGCTTCACATATTATAATCACTGCCCACTTCTACACTTCGTTCCTTCCATTGTTACCTCCAGTAATAAATTAACGAGTCCCGCATGTGTTAAAATATGACCTAACATCCTGTCTCTTCTTTCTATAAGCCCCTTCCACAAACTTCTTTCCACACCCATCATTTCCAAAACTGATTCGTTTCGTACATTTATCTGCCCACTTAATTTTCAGCATGCTTCTACAGCACCACATTCAAATGCTTCAGTTTTTCTTTTTTTCCGGTTTACCTAAAGTCCCTACTTTGTTACCATAAAGTGTTTGAACATCATTACCTCAAGGGGATGAGTGACCGAGCGTGGTGGGTGAGCGGTTAACGCTCTCGCCTCGCATTCGGGAGGAAGCGGGTTTGAATCCTCGTCCAGGCATCCAGATGTGGGTTTTCCATACTTTCCAGAAATTACTCCAGGTGAATGACAGGATGCTTCCTTCAAAAGGACATGGCCGTATTCCTTCTAGTTCCTTGTCCCCAGTTCTTTCCCGCCTCTAATGACCTCGACGTCGACGAGGCGTAAAGCCAGAAGCAAAAAATAAAAATAAAAAAATAAAAAAAATAAAAAAAAGAGGAAGAAGTGAGAGTAGGTTAACAAAAAGAATTTACAACTACATTACTAACTTAAAGGTGACAACAAAATGGTTTGAGGAGACGAGAAATGATCCGGAAACAGTTGGGATCCATTCAGATGAGAAAAGAATCGAAGATTTTTGCAAACTAAAATCGATAACACTTTTGAATGTTTAGGCCGTTTTCCTTAGCTGCTATACTAATACTGGATTTTCTTATCCGTCTATCGCAGCTATAAAATAAAACTTCGTTATGGAATATGCGTTTCGGTTTATTATTCCATCATCGGTGTCCTAAAACAAGATATGTACAATACAATGTAAGCTTCACGGGCGTTCGGCCGGATAGCGTCATAAGTACACAACGTTTCGACAGCTGACTTCTTCAGATGCGGAAAGCTTCAGGTGATGTAAGCCAGAAGTCACCACCTAGACTGACTTAGTAGAAGTCCGTTACTTACTTCTACTAAGCTAGTCTAGGCGGTAGCTTCTAGCTTACATCATCTGAAGCTTTTCGCCCCTGATGATGATAGCAGAGTCAGCTGTCGAAACGCAGTGTACTTATGACGCTATCCGGACTAACTGCTATGAAACATACATCGAATCAGTACGCCCCCACACATCAGCTATGTACAAGTTTTGATGTTTAGCATAATGTTTATCTAAATAATTGTATAAATCTGTTACTAAATGTCATTTAAAGCATATTTTTAGTTTATTTACAGTTTTCGTGTATTTCATTATAGTGTGGAACTGTTCCATATCAGTTTTTTTCACGCTTCTTGAGGTTTTCCAGTCACTGTACGTTTCAGTAAATGAAACATGATTACGCACGTTACTATTTCAAATGTAGCTTCTAAAACAAGCGTTTACTATTGATTATGTTTCATTTTCAAAGATTTTAACTTTATATGGCAAATGTATTACCAACCTATTTTCTTTTGTTTCACGAGGTTAAGTATTTTCTTTGCCATAGCGGTGGGTTTCAATTCGAGTATTAAAATCGATAAGTTGAAGGCGTTCGAGAAACAATTTACAACGGCCGAGACCAACTGATCTGAAGAAAGAAGGAGAAACCTCGGTGAAACAATGAAAATATTTTGGAAGGTGAAAGAAAGGTAAAACCAGTAAATCATTTGCTTCCCGTGATCCAAGGTGGACCGAAGCCGAACAATTACTATCCGGTTTCGCCTTGCGCCTGAAAGCGCTGCTATACCAAGATGCACAGTGGTGAACCTGGTCCACTAACTGTTAGGCGAACGCTGGTGCTGTCCCAACTTGCTCCTCTCACAGTACTGCGCCCCTCATACAATCACGATAGTAAGCTTACACTACACAGCTTCACTTGGCGAAGAATGATCAAGTGTCTGTTCTGAGTATATATTAGTACCTTCTGTTTCAAAAATGAGGCTTCTTGTCTAACAGTAGCATCCAAGTTGCAGGTATAAGTCGATCGGAAAATAAGCTGAAAAATACTCAGTCCTTGAGGAGGTTTTGGTTAATACGTAGGGAATAAAAAACTAGGTTACACTTCCAAATTATGGCCATTTATGAAACCACCCATCCATAGGCAACGCGGCTGTGACAACATACAATGTAAGTTCACTTTCCCACATAGTCCCCAAGAGACTGTAAACATTTCTCGGATCTGTTAACCAACTTTTCGATTCCGGATGCGTAGAAATCACCTCCAGCGCTATGTAGCCACCTGGAGACAGCTGCTTTCACCTCCTCATGGTTTCTGAATCGTAGTGATAGTGATTTTGTAGCACGATAACTTAACACATCACACGGCCTGCCAGACGTCTGAACTGCTGCAGAGATTCATGTAGGAGGTATGGCAACATCCACCATACAGTACAGACTTAGCACCATGCGACTGTCACGTGTTCGGTGAGCTGTAAAAGGATCTCGGTGGATGAGGATTCAGAAACGATGAGGAGGTGAAAGCAGCTGCCTCCAGGTGGTTACATAGCGCTGGCGGTGATTTCTACGCATCCGGAATCGAAAAGTTGGCTGACCGTTCCCAGAAATGTTTACAGTCCCTTGGGGACTAAGTTAAAAAAAAAAAAGTACACCGGTCGTGGTGGGTGAGTGGTTAACGCTCTGGCCTCGAATTCGGGAGGATAGCGGTTCGAATCCCCGTCCGGGCATCCAGATTTGGGTCTTCTATGGTTTCCTCAAATCACTCCAGTCAAATGCCGGGATGCTTCCTTCAAAAGGCCATGGCTGAATTCCTTCCCTTTAGTTGTTCCCAGTCCCATTTCGCGTCTAATGATCTCGACGTCGACGTGACGTAATGTCACAAGTAAAAAAAAGTGAAAAAGTGATCTTACAATACATGTTGTGATAGCCGTATTGCCTGTGTGTAGGTGGTTTCACAAATGGCCATAACTTACTTTTTGATTCGCCCTGTTATATAAATATAGAACCCTATGTTGTTATAACAAGCTGTAAAATTGTAAGATCGTAATTTTTCACGGCGTTGTATATTAATAAATTTCTCTCGGGCTTCCAGCCGTGTTAAGATGTTACATTTGTGGGACGTTTCGAACGCGCCCTTCTCTGCCTTCATTCTCAACCAAATTCCAATAATTAATCATTGACATTTGGTTGAGAGTGAAGGCAGAGAAGGACGCCTTCGAAACGTCCCACAAATGTAACATCTTAACACGGCTGGAAGCCCGAGAGAAATTTATTAAAAAGCTGTAAAATTGCCTGAAATTTTATCTTTTATAAAAGTTTGAAGCAGATGAGGTAGGTTTATTATTTAATTATTAACTTTGTATCTAGTTTAGTGGAAGGTAGTCGGGAGAAAATTTTTCAATAGCAAAATTCACCCGAAGATGATAAAAGTTTATGAAGATTTAATTGCTTTTCTCAAGAGATTAAATAACTTAAACAGACACAAAAGCTTAGCAATAGAAGAAATCATTGAACCGACTCATGATATAGTATTACGTGACAGGTTTGGAAATCGGTGATGCTGTAAGTTATGATCTACCCATTTTTTTTTTTTTTTTTTTTTTTTTTTTTTTTTTTTTTTTTTTTTTTTTTTTTTTTTTTTTTTGTACTTGTACCTAATATACTGCATTTTCACTAACGGCAAGCTCTTGTCGCCTCGAAGCAAACCAACAACAAATCGTCATAGCGTAAAGAAAGGAACTTGACAGCGTTATATCTCACCAACAAAAAAAAACTTCAGAAAGTGCGTCTGCCATATGATTCGCATTCGAGTAGGCGTTGGTTCGAACCTCCCTCCCGCCAATTGATCTCCGTTTTTCGTGGTTTCCCGAAATCACTCCAAGCGGATGCCGGGATGTTTCATTTCTTTTCTGCCTCGAACCCTCTATCTCCTCAAAATTTATTGGCAAGGCGCAAAGCGCAAAAATGGCCTTTCAAATTTCGAGGTAATTTGTTTTTATTGTAATCACTCCATAAATGAATTTGTCGACAAATCTTGAGTTGATTTAAGTATATTTTGAGATTATACTAATATGTGTGAGTAAGAAGTTGATGGTTTTAGGATCCAACATTCTGCTAATGTTTTGGAATGCATGTGACAGATAGGCTATGAGTATCTCTGATTCGAACAGAGCTGTTGTCGGGACGGCGATGGCAGCAATTTCCACACGAAATTACGGATTAATACGCAATCTCCCAGTTTCAATTCTGGTAGAATGAGGCACGGCCCCCCAACGAATGAATCACAAAGATAAAAGCTGTTTTAATAAACTGGAGAGGTTTTAATTCTGGTGCGTAATATAACGTGTCAGGCGCAGGTATCTTAATATGCGCAGTATGCAGCTGACTAAAAACTACAGCTCTTGATAGGAATCCCATTTTTAATTATTTATTATGAAATACGGAATTAATTTTTTAATTTCACTTACGGTTCGATGCTTTGTAAAATGTTAAAAAATAAGATTGAAAAGTATTTATTTTATGCATAACAAATTTAAAGTGGTGATATAAAATATTAATTAGATTTTTTTAAAAGAATTTCTGATAGCAAGGAGGAAATGTGGTGATTACAAAATTAATAATGGAAGAATGAAGTAATGGAACTGGATTGAGGAGAACTGTACGATTCGAAATTGGAAATGGCACCTGGTAGGGAGATACAGGAATATGAAAAGATATTGAATTATAACACAAATATGTACGGCTGCAGCTCAAGAGGACATTATTGAGATTGAAGTTGTGTTATGTTAATTATTCACAGTGTGAAAAGTTATGTACAGAGCGGAGTAGTATATGAGGTGTTGTAGAAAGAATTCATATTGTTGATTTCATTTAAAGGAAGAAATCATAAGAGAATTTCAGGTATAGTGTAAAGGTTTGTTTCAGATGGTAAGAAGAAAGATAATGAATTATAACTGGAATGGCGAGCGTTGAAATCCGTCTTAGCAAAAAGAGACGGAAAAAAATGTTTTTTCTTCCTGGTGAAAAATTTTAAGGAGTGTGACAATGTAAACGAAAATGTTGTAAAATTATTTATAATCATCGTGAAATGTTCAGAGATAGGATTTGAATATTGATTAATTGAAATAAGAAAGGTAAACAATATTCTTGTACGTAGAAGATTTGCATACGCCAGGAATATACCGAGATGGTAGGATGTAGGCTATTATGTTTAGAAAATAAAGAAACATGAATTGCTTACATTTTAATATACAGATCTTTGCTTGAGTATGATGGGATAGTACGGGACTCACTTTCGAGTATTGAAATTGGTTCAGGAATTGGAGGGGGTTTAAAGGAGCGAAGTTTGTAGAAATTACCGCAGAACACAATCAGTGAATGATATAATAAAGGAGATTGGCTAGGAGTTGTTGGAAGATAGGAGGAGGGCGAAAGGGTATTGAGAGTGTAAAACGCGTATACTGGCATGGGTTGGCGGAAGAATTAGCAGAAGTGCGGAGAAGGAAAGAGATGACAATAATGATAAGCTAGCACTTGATTTCAACCATAAATGAGAGTACAATAATGTTTTGTGATAAGGATTTCAGGAATATAAATAAATTACTGAAGGAATCGCGATATATTTCAGTAGAAACATTAAAGGAATTTCCAGTAAAAACTCGCAAATTACTGAAATGGGGTATTGAAAATTAATTGTCTTGCTTTTCCTTTTGGTTTTACGTCTCGTCGACGTCGACGTCATTAGAGACGAGAGGGGACTGGGGACAAGGAACGGAAGGAAATCGGTCATAGCCTTTTGTAGGAATTCACCTGGAGTGATTTCAGTAAAGCACGGAAAACTGAAATCTGAGTGAGTATTTGAACCCAAGTCCTCCCGAATGCGAGATCACAGCGAAAGATTGCCACCGGAGGTTATGTACAACACTGCCACTAAATTAAACTAAATACCGTTCTTCAACAGGTGTGCTAAAATCACAGCATTGAGATATCGCTTACATCAAGCCTCTAAGATTTGTTCAGGTTTATCAAATTTATGTTGCAGTAAAATATCTGTATCTTTGAATTAATCTGAAACAATTTCATTTCGTCAAATACTGTGCGTAACACATAATATGGCGGAAAAATCAGTCGTGATCGTTTTACACGTTCACCAGTTGCAATTAAGGAACTGTTTTGGCCGCCACTCTACCGAAATAGAGAATATTTTGGATCATGAATGGGTACACTACAGGATATAGTACCATATTAAAACACAAGTTGATAGTTTCCTAGTTACAATGTTTATTACGTTCAAAATCAACTATGAAGGTCACCCCGATACCATTCCAAACGTTTAACCGTGTCGAACATCAGACAACTTATCCGTGCTGTTGCAGGTAAGAACCATCCACGTGGGAACCATTCACAAGTTTCTCCGCACACATTACAACCACACTACTTTCAGGACCACGTTGCGCTGCTGTACTTTTTTTCACCTCTTTTTCACACTATCCTTGCTCTTCTTTTTTTTCACAGATATTCCTCTTCAGCCATCGCTATCGATGCTCGATGTATCGATAGTCGAAATATCGATATGAGAGGCTTTCTACCTTACAATAATGTGTGACTTTTGAGAAGTGTTAACGTTTAAAAAGAGAAAAACTCTTGGATTTATTGATTAAGGCTTTAAGAAATTGTTAAATTTGAAGTAATGTAACATACATTCATTATTAAAAATGCAGCTCTCCTATTTCAGCTTTAACTGCTAAAGGTATAGATTGCAACTCTAAATCTGCTATATAATTTCCTAAGCTCACTCACTCAATCAGCTCGAAAGCTATTGGCTGGAGAACGGTGACGGCGTGCGCCAGCCGTCGCTCGCAAATTAACAGCGACCAGAGATATCATTAGAAGAAATTTGAGGTTATGTCTACAATTTAATAGCTAAGCAACTGCTACAAAATTAATTGACATAATACATTCATTAAGTTTGCTTTTCGTAGCATTTGATAGTTAAACAAATTTCGGTAGACTTTAGTGCTGAAAAAAAGTGGAACTGATTTTCAGTAACATCTCGCTAATGAAAGCAACATAAAAAAATCTTTAAAACACTTAAATTACTCTTAGTCTCTGCTATAATCACGAATGCCAATTGTCATTTCGGCCTAGGCTGAATTTAATTTTAGTTAAAACTTTCGCTAATGTTGCTGCTTGACCAAAATTTATACATTACGGTGTATTTGATTTTTAATTATCATTTTCATTAATGTTCTTAATTCATGTTCTTACACGCTATACGTGGGTTATTAGGCTATATAAAGTGGACCAAACATGTTACCGAATAGAATATTCTTGAAATTCATTTCTTCGGAGTTGCTCAACTGTTTAATAATCTGGAATCTGTATTAAGTTCTCTGGCCGTTACAGACAGTATGACCAAAGATTACATTATGTATGTTACCCCAGCCTCAATTAAAAAAAATAGGGTTTCCAAGCAATTGCGCACTCCCTTAATTTTAAAATTTTGCAAAGTGAACTTTTAGGGTCAAATACAAGTCAAGTTTGTATTTCAACAAGTTCCAATTTACCAATCACGACCTGTGAAACGATAGCGCGACCGTCTCTGTCGGTGTTTAATACGTCTATGATAACTTCTGAGTTCAAGAAATTTTATTCACCCTAACCGTGAATTACAGGTCAAGTTAGTATTTGGACGGATCAAATCAACCTGTGATAATCATTGAACTAGAAAGCTGGAACCACTCTAGACCAGTGACGATAAGCAAAAAACGGGGGCTTACGCTAGTTGTAGCAACAATAAATCTGTTATGCAAAAAGAAAGAGGGCCGTCTGGACCCATATATTACACAAATAAACAAAACAGTTTTGTCTTGGTCCTAAAATTTATTTCATGATTTTTCTATTACGTATGCTCCAGAATAAAGGAAAAATTCCAATAATCCTTAAAAAGTTTGGTTTTGTGGTAATACAATTTTGAGATTTCGTATACAAAAAAAGTATTAAATGGTTCTGGTATTTTTAAAAATACCGCGAAAATATTAAGAGGTTGCAAGTGTCCAAGGGTGTCTTCAGGGGTCACATAAGTGATAAACAACAATTAATTATTTTGTAGAAGACTCATAGAGGTTAAAATGTCGTCATGTCGTCTAGAAAGTGCAAATATGGTGCTGATACATTTTGTTATATATGTGGTATATTTATTAAAGTACGAGATATAAAATTTTATTTAAAAGCAGGTGAAAAGCTTTGTGAAGCCTACGAAACTTATTCAACTGCCCTGTTCGATATCTAGACAAACCCTAGGCTCCACATGTTGCTTGCAGTAATTGCAACAAAAAAAAATGTTTAGAAGGTGAACAATTTTTAGTAAATAAAAATGTTTATTATATAAATAAATGTTTATAAAATATGTTTATCTTTATTTATTTCAGGTTGGTATCGAGGCGAGAAACGGAGTATGAAATTTGCAGTATCAAGAATTTGGCCAGAGCCACAAGACCACGTTGGTGACTGTTAATTTTGCTAAAGTTAGTCCTGCTAAAAGACGTAAAGGCAAAAATGCGAAACCCATCCACTGTCCTGACCCTGCTCCAATCTCACATAGCCCACAACTTGCAGCGCCTGACCCTCCCAAAAAATTATCTCAATCAAGCTCATCTGAGAGTTCAAATAAAAATATTGAAGATGAAGAATCTGTACTGTCACAGGAACCACCAAAACCCCATCTTCTTACCTCAGAAGAACAAGGAGAACGATTTCATCAAGATATCAAGGACTTTGAACAACGTTATCAGGGCCAATACAACGAAAGTATTGTACATTTGGGGTTTAGTGAGAGAAACTACTTATAAACATGAAAGAAAAAATAATACGGTTCACTTTTAACCTTTTTTTCGCTATTTTGTAATATGATATGACAGTAAAAGTTGATATATATATATATTCGATTTATCAATAAATAAAAATTTATACTATGGATTTTCTAAAATATTGATCAACCGTTCTCCTGGATACAAAAGCAAACTTTTTCAGGCCTTATATTTTTTCCGTGTAACTACCATAAATCTACTGAAATTTCATACCCTCTTATCAAATAAAAATTCGTGTTGACCTGTGTTATTGATGGTACAAAGCGATGGTAAATTAATTTTTTTCCGAAGAAAACGCATTACCTACGCCTACGCTAACATGAGTTGATGAGACAATGCAATTTAATTTCGAATAAAACGATGCCACTGAATGTTTAATTGGGCATTGTTATTTGAAATCACGCGACTTTAATTGCCAGGCAATAAATGATATCAAACGGATACTGGGGACAATTAAATGTAAGGTTACTTTTCTTAATGTCTTAGTTTTTAGAGGTCGCTTTGATATGAAGAATAGCTTCCTTAAACCTTGATTTTTGTACTAACATTGTCTGAAATCCCGTAAATGTCTGTCCAATAGTTTCTGGATGAATCGCGATCAAACAAACACATGAGAATGTAAAACAAAAATTGTTGATTCCTTTTCTTTAGCTTATTAAAACTACCTCAAGCTAATTTATATATATATATATATATATCTTCTGTTTGCAGACATTTCCCAGTTTACAGGTTACTTATAATTAAAGATTTTCAGATATTCTAAACAAGCATCACTCTCATATATTATGTACAAAACAAAACGCCATGACTGGATAAGGATTATTCGTGTTCACAGTAATAGTAATGTCGACTTCAAAGTAACTGATGCAAAGAGAATCCTGAAACAATCAGTCGAAATAATGCCCTCGTGATGTAAATTGTAATGATTCAATGTACAAATTTGCACCAACGATAACAAGAAAATTTCACTGGACACGATTGCTTCATTCTATAATCGAGATCTCTGTTCTTTTGTACTTAAAAATGAATTGTAAGTAATTGCAGTATATCCTCATATTTTTTTTATTTTAGTACATAAGACATTAAAATATGGATAGGCCTATTTGAAAAATGACTAAAGAATAAAAGTGATGCTGCCGAACGTAAAAGTGCATAACCCATTATTTTAATACAACAATACAGCTGCACCTACACATGACGTGTTATCATTTCGATGATTGCTGATAGTATTCTTTTACTTACATTATTTTTAATTAACCGCCGGTTACCATCTTTCAGTTGTTTCGAACGTTCAGAATTTTTAATTTCTTCTGAGATAATATAAATTTGTGCTTGATTGATCTTTGTCTTTACTACTACTGTTGAAGGGTTAACGAAAAAGACTGTACCTATGTACGTTACTCTGAGTTTAAGGCTCAGAATATTTAATCAGAGAACATCTGATTTCAGAAGTACTATCTAATAGACAAACAATTTGTCTCCAAAGGCCCTTGTTTTCTATCCATATCTGTGATATTACCACCCATTTTTATGTACATTTTTCTGATTATCTTAATACCCCTATCCATATTTACAGGGACGGATCCAGGATTTTGGTTTGGGAGGTGCTTGAGCCCCCTAGCCCCCCTGGATCCGCCTCTGCATATCAATAATATTACCACACGTTTTTATGTACATTTTTCTGTTTATCTTAATATACTTAATGAATATTATTGTTTTTTGACATATGTTCCATAGTGAGTGGTTAAAGGCAAATGAAGTAGGATAATAATTTCTGCAACATAAATACTAATAATAAGGTAGATATAATATTGTGAATTATTTATATTGGAATATATTTAAAATGTCACATACAACAGCAGGTACAGCAAATGCTTAGTGCTGACATCTTCCGTTTTTAACTTGCACTTGATGTCAGACAAGTGGCGCACCAAGCGGCAGATGCGCAACTACGAATGTGAGTCGACTTTTGGTGTCGTCAAATAAAGCCCATTGAATTGCCAAATTGCGGTTCAATTTTATCAAGATTAAGGGGGTAGGTACAGTTATCAGGTTTCAAAAAAAAAAAAAATGTTTTTTTTCTTTCGATTCACAGAAATAGTTTTTACTTCTGACTTCATGTTAGTGAAAAAAATTACTTAAATATCTTTGACAGGGTGGGAATTATGCGTGGCTATGCAAAAAAGTCCTGCACGATTGACAGCCACTTAAATCTTACTGAATTTGAAGGTAATCCAAATCTTTAACCTTAAATATCACAAAACAGCAATGCATCAATTGATTTTAAAAATAATTTTTTTCCACATTCATAGATCTTTTTCAAATTTGCAGGACATGTTATACATACTAATTACTACAGTCCCTACCATTACTGTTTATCCAGCTTTTCACAAATGGAAAATATGCCTATATGTTTAAACAAAAAGAAGCAAGAATTTTAATTTCTTGAATTTTTTTATTAACAACAAATATAAAGTTAAATGTGTTATATTATTGGTATAACTAATTGCCTAGGTATTAGTTTACAAGATTAAAAAAATATTTCTGCAAAATTTCTAATATTATGTTTTCTATCATTAAAGACCTTAGTGACGACATAATTTTAACTGTCAGTTTGGATGGTAGATTAACATATTGTTAAATAATATTTCTATTTTAAAAATCAATTTTTATATATAACTATGACAGTTCTATGGAGCTACAAAATTTAAACCCTCAAGTTTAAATAGATATAGAGAAAATTAAATTTCTACAAATATTTGTATGTGTTAGCTGTACCGACCCCTTAAATTACTAATTGTTACATACAAAAAAACTCAAAACATTCGATTAACCATCATTCGATATTAGTTTATTCATGTTCATATTTTCTGTCTGAAATATGATCTCACAAACTTTTGTTAACTTAATGTCAGGTATTTGCTTTCGCATTATCTCCACGTCACTGAAAGTAGCTATGCTTTGGGCTGTGACTAAATTACCTTCTTTTCAAACTTAATGAACGTTTAACTTTTCACTGTAGTACACAAATTTCTGATTGCAGTACAAATTATTACAACTATGAATTTTCTAAACTGTGTTGTCACCGTATATGAAATTCCTCATAATGTCCGATGAAAATTTTGTCACCTTATCTCATTGAAGCAATTAAATTTATTAAGTTCAAGTTACGAAGCTTTTTATTGAAACGATAATTATTATTATTTTCACAACTAAAACACCTAATGCTGTAAATAAGTGAACTTAAGTACGTGCAATTATGCAGGCAAACTGCCTAGAGCTTTCTCATTTGAAAGCAACATCAAAAGTACCTCCAAAGTTTGTATTTCACAGAGGAGTCCGGGTACTCCATCATTTCTTTTTCTTTTTTTTATCTGCTTAACGTCTCTCTAAGAGCGAGGTGTTTAGAGACGGGAAAGGATGGGGGGCAAGGAATGGAAAGGAATTCGGCCATGGCCTTTTGAAAGAAGCATCCCGGCATTTGCCTGGAGTGATTTGGGAAACCATGGCAAACCCAAATCTGGATGCCCGGACGGGGATTCGAACCGCCATCCTCCCGAATGCGAGGTCATGGATTCGAAAAGTCCTTGTTAGGTTTCCGGAGTTGTCTTTCACTAGATGTCTAAGAAGTTCCCTTAAACTACGGGCCGTTGTTTGTTGGAGCGGCGCTGGGAACGAGCATCTGGGCAACGGCGAGGCAGGTCGGCTGTTCGCGTGCTACTGTAGTGAGCATCTACGGAAACCACGAGTAGGCGACAAGGTGGTGCACGTCCACGCCTCATCACAGAACGTGGAGGTCGGAGGCTTGCCCACTCTGTAAAGCGGGATAGGCGGCGATCTGTGGCAGATCTGACAGCAGAGTACAATGCTGTTGCAGGCACAAGTGTTTCGAAGCCGAATCGCTGCTGTATTGAGCTCCATAGATGGAGCAACACATTAATAAGCAGGTGATCATAATGTTTTGGCTGAACAGTGTGTATTATTTACCTCGATACGATGTATTATGCCCTTCTAGTCAAAGAGTTCAATACTTTTTTTTAAGCTACAAAGACATCCATTGTTGGTTCGTCTTGTCCCACTGATTATCTTTCGTCCACCTGCAATGAAATATACTTATCCTTCTAATTTTTTACGTCCTCGTACTTTCCTATTATCTATTTGCTAGTCATCACACTTTTAGTCATTTGGGAGCGTGCAGAAACCACGTAACTCCATTTTGGCTTCCGGTGAACCCCACTCCCCCTCCCCCCCACCACTTAGCCCTATGTGGCTTTTGCCTCCACCACCTCCCCCCTTCCACGTAGCACGTAGCTTTTTTCCCTTTTGATTCCAGAAGACATTTTGTACTGTTTTCTCTTGTCAGATGATTGTAAATTACATATGGGGATAATTAACTGAGGGAAATAAATATTCACGCGCTGTTGTGAGTTCTGTTCCTCATTTTAACTGTAAAATATGTTATGAAAGGAAAGCTACGTGGCCTGGCTCGGAACCCCCCCCCCCCCCCACGTAGCCCAGCGTAGCCTTCCAGCCAACCCCTCCCCCCCCCCCTGGACCGAGCCACGTAGTTTGTGCACACTCCCTTTCCAAAAACGTCGTTATTTACAAGTTTTACATTCGTCAAATATTTTATTAATATTATTTTACATCAGTTCACAATTAATATCGGAATCAGCCGATTTACAATTTTTGTCAGAATACAATCAACCATTGTCTTTCGCCTCGCGTCTTATATCTCGGACATTCCTTGTTACGGATTGTACCTTAAACTGTAGGACCGATCTTGCTGGTTGGCAGGAACTCTCTGGCCTCGAATTCGTGAGGACGCGGGTTCGAATCCCCGTCCGGGCATTCAGCTTTGGGTTTTCGATAGTTTCACTAGATCACTCCAGGCGAATGTCGGGATGCTTCCTTCAAGTAGACCATGGCCGAATTCCTTCCCGTTCCTTGCCCCCAGTCCTTTACCGCCTCTAACGACCATGAAGTCGACGAAGCGTAAAGCCATAAGCAAGAAAAATAATGATAATAATAAACTGTAGGTCCACCCACGACAGGAGGCTGAATGCGCTGCTTAACGAAACTCCGTCAATAGGTTAAAGACCACAGAATTTGTTCTTAACTGTTTGTTAGTCGTCCTGTAATATCCCTCAGTTATTCCTTGCTGCTGGGTCTTTGTAGTTTGGAATTATTCTTTTATTACAGTATATTGGTTAGTATATTGGTATAGTGGATTGGTTAATTTGTTAGTGGAGGGAACAGTCGAAGGTAAGAACTGTAGAGGAAGACAGAGATTAGAATATATGATGCAGATAACTGAGGACGTGAGCTGTAAGGGGTATGTAGAAATGAAGAGGTTAGCACAGGATAGGAAAGGATGGAGGATTGCATCAAACCAGAAGTATATCATTAGTCATTTTTACGTGCTTTCGGTTTTCCTAATAATATAAATAGGCCTACTATGTTGTTTTTTTTTTCGTCTGGCGTGAAATATGGTAGTTGTTAGCGGACAGTCGCTGTTCCTCGTAATATAATTAACTATTTCCGGATGCAACTCATGTAATGTGCAATATGTTCCTTCATTACCACAAACTTTCTCTTACAAATACGGTCAATTTCTCTATCGGATAGTCATCTGCAGTTACGTAACTAAGTGACGTTTATTATAGGACGAGCTAAGCTAGAAATACGACTGTTTCTCAAGCTCAGCAGTCTATGATTGCTACAAAAACTTGTCTGCTGCCGGCTGAATGACTTTTAGAGGCCACAAATCAGCCAGGCCTACGGTAATAAGTCGTTAAATATTTGAGCAAAACACGAATCGTTAATAAATGCTCTCACCTTTAGGCGGCAACGGCAGCAAGTAATGCTTACGTCACAGTCTTGCAGGGAGCTGATAAGAACCATTCCGTTTCTCAAAAGTCAGTTACAAACTGAGCTAGTCTCGCGAACCCAGGGTTCCTACAACAGGTTGTGTATCAACTTAAATTCACTTTTTTTTTTAATTTCATTTCTCCAGCTGAGGGCTGCTGGAGGGTCACGAAGATCTTTTTCAGCCTAACTAATCTACGGGGAGGGAAGGGGGATGGAAGTCGGCTGTGACCTTGTAGGGAACCATCCCAGAATTCGTCTGGAGTGACTGAGAGAAACCATTGAAAATCCCAGTCGGGATGGCCGGACGGGATTTGACCCCCGTCCTCCCGAATGTTAGGTAGGAGGGCAAATTTGCTCTCCTCCCAACTCGGTTAAATTGACTAAAAAATGTAAAAAATAAAAATTGCTCGGGGTATTCTGGAAGGATTCGGCCACCGATTCACAGGGTTACAATGTGCGGCACAGGCGGCCTCTGTCGTGGCTACCTTAACCTAAACTTAACACTGAAATAAGGAAAGAAATGCAAATAGCCTCATGCTGACAGTACAAGAAAATCTCTATATACAGAAAGCAATATACGAAGGGCAAAATGTAATCAATGACTACATTCACCTCACGAATCAGACTCTATTGAGAACACTAAAAACAATTCCACAACATATATATATATATATATATAACACACTCACAGACGACGCCAAAACATAAATATAATTTCAACCAAAACAAACAAATCGATAAGATACTTGCCAGAATTAATAAGCATATCCGAACACATTACAGTAAACAATAACAAATGCGTATATGGAGGTTACACAAACAGAAAACGTGCAAAAGAATAGTGTGCTTTCAAAGTGAAGCCAGTTTGTGCGATTAGGACACCATACAGTATAAGCTAAAGACATAAAATCAGCAAAACAAGCCCTGAAATGGAACTTCCCCCAGACTTCAATGTAAAACAGGAAACAAAAACTGTAAGTAGCGTGTAATATTCATAGCATTTAGTAACAGAATAGAATTATAAACATATTATAACAACGTCAAAGCGTGTACATAAATTGTTGTAGGGCACCGAGGATGATTGAATAAATAATCGAAACGCTTCTGCCGAAAAACTATTTTTTTTATGTAGCTGCACTAGACGGATAAGTCTCAGAAACCTCACCTAAGTTATCCCGGTAATCCTACCGGGTATAGGGGACCTTCAGTTTAACGTTGAATCTGAAACACGGGAGAGTTCTGGCGTACTTCACGTTGCACAGCAAGCTGAATATCGGGATAAGGGCCAACGAAAATCACCGCCGAGCCAGGGATTCGAACTGGGGACGTTTCGATGTGCAAACATACGCCTTTACCACTGAGTCACCAGTCCACCCATAAAAAAAAAATTATAAAAAAGTTAGAACACTTTCGGTGTCCTACGTGCCACTTTCGTATGCGGTGTATTTTATTATTATTATTACACAGTTTTTACAGTCTAATTATTTGCAAACTAAAGTAGGCCTTAATTCAACAAAACAGTTTTACATCTGATTCTTCAACACATTATTTCACAATGAATTATTTCAATTTTTGCTATGTATAGGGGTTTTGGCAATATCTGCACAGTCTTTGCTTGTGGCACGATACATACGATTGTTTCGCTGTTAACATATATTATAGGTTTTTAAACTTGTTGCATTTCACCACAGTCCATTGATATAATTGATTCATAAAAGTTTTCTAGTTTTATAGTGTTTGTAGTTTCCTGTCCACTTTATAGTTAGAACTTAAATGTTTCATCATGTCACTTTATACTTTCTACCATTACTACTATTACTACACTATAAGTGTTTAATATTACTACTCTAACATCAAAGCCACATTTTCGAGTATTGGTATCGGAGCGGTAATCCGAATCCCAGATCTCCCGGAATAGCGCACGTTCTCAGTCTCTCTGGCAGCCAAAGTGACCGAGAAGGTCACCCATCGGGAGACTGGCCACCTCCAACACTGGTTGTGAGAACCAGGTTTCTTTTAATATTATATATATATATATATAATTCCAGAATAAGGAGCCTTTGATACTCGGCCAATAGTTTGTTTGTTTTCACAAGTACACTAGATAACTGTAACATCTACTGCCAGCATTTGTTATTTTCAATAATGTAGATTTGAACAAATTCCCATTTTAGGATTATTGTCTACATAATTTAACAACTATTACATATTACTAGGTATCAACACTTTTTACATATTTTAAGACTTAAAGACGTTTTACTTATTTTCTGTCAATAAATGTATCTAGGCCAGAATCTGCAACAGTAGTTCGAGACTGCAACTATTTTTTATTATTTGTTTTATTGCAATCTCAACCCATTTTTTACGTAACCATTAGTACAAACTTATACATATGCTGCATATTTTTATAAGTGTTGGTTTGGCAAGTCCTTTTTGTAGATGGAATTTCCTTGGTACCATATTTTAACAGTTTTTCGTTCACATTTTTTAATAAGAGCAATCTCAGTTGTGGGCACAGTGCTGTTACTTCGGAATGGTCCATTTACAGCCTTTTACTCCGTTCAAGTTTAGCACTCCTCTCCGCAGACCAGCTGGTTGCGTCGTCAGCGCGATATATGACTCGCTGATCGAGCGCTTAGACACGCATTCGCTTGTGGCTGCTCTCGGGTGTTACTCTGTGACCTCATAGTCGGCTTTACTTTGGCCTTCCCCTTGTTGACGCTAAACTTTAAACGAATCTCTCCTTCTGAAATTTAGATATGTTTTGTGTCACTTCGTCTAGTATGCGCCATAATTACTCATTTTTTAAGCATATCTTCTGTTTTCATGTTCCTTGATTATACGAAGAATCACCACTACGGGATTCCATGAGTGTTTCAGCCCATTTCAGAACTAACTTCCTTGAATGCAAGACAGCCTTTATGATATAAATCTTCTGGAAGCCAGATTTGGGGCTGCATGTTGGTTAATAGTCCCAGTGTGCTGATATCTCCCTGACCCAGTTGACCTTGAAAGATCCCCTTGCAGTCCTGTTCACTTACACCTCTTCCAAACAGACGTCCTTACATCTCCAATGTTTTTTATTTATTTTTATCCATCAGGGGAAACCTTTCTTTTCTTGGTAAGAGTGTAAGAATTTCGAATAAATATCCAAATGAAGTGACGAATAATTTACTTAAAATTGGCGCAAGAATTTAAAGTTAAAATTCGTAATTGCATATATAATTGCGTTTTTCATTGATGTGTTCAAATTTAATGCCTGCAGTACGTTATCGCAGGGCTCGTTCTATCAGTTTCTCCAACAACACTGAAATCTTGAGAGACTGGAAAGCGTTTGACATCGCACTGAACCGTAACTTGGCAATGTTCCGCTACCTCAGGCAGGCTAATAATCTATTGGGGCGCCCCGCTGGGATAAACAGGGCGGTTTCACACGGCGGCATTACAAAGGCGCCGCGCCGTCGCAATTACAGCCATCCTTTGTTCCGCCACTCCACTGCGAGCGTGTGCCCAAGATTGGACGCGCGTTTTTACTCAGCAATCTTTTTTTGGCAGTTAATAGACGACGTGATTCACTTGCCTTCTATTAATCTCACCGCATAATGTTTTGCTTTGTGGATGTTTTTAGATACTACATTGCATAAAGGCTATTCCACAAAGTGGGCGCAGTGTTTAATATCATACAGAAGATCAAAAACCAGACAAAATTGTGTTGAGAAAGCAACAAATGTCACCCACCTAAGTCAATATAGAAACAGGCAGTATCAGGACATCTCAGTCCTTAAGAATACGCTCTGAAGAGCCAAAGAAACTGGTAAAGGCATGCGTATGCAAACACAAAGATATGTAAACACTCAGAGTACGGCGCTGCGGTCGGCAACGCCTATATAAGACAACAAGTGTCTGGCGCAGGCGTTAGATCGGTTACTGGTGCTACAATAGCAGGTTATCACGATTTAATTGAGTTTGAACGTGGTGTTATAGTCGGCGCACGAGAGATGGGACGCAGCATCTCCGAGGTAGCGATCAGGTGGGGATTTTCCCGAACGACTATTTCACGAGTGCACCGTGAATATCTGGAATCCGGTAAAACATCAAATCTCCGACATCGCTGCGGCCGGAAAAAGATCCTGCAAGAACGGGAACAACGACGACTGAAGAGAATCATTCAACAGACAGAGGTGCAACCCTTCCGCAAATTGCTTCGGATTTCAATGCTGGGCCATCAACAAGTGTCAGCGTACGAACCATTCACGAAACATCATCGGTATGGCATATCGGAGCAGAAGACCCACTCGTGTACCCTTGCTGAGTGCACGACACAAAGCTTTACGCCTCGCCTGTGCCCGTCAACACCGACATTGGACTGTTGGTGATTGGAAACATGTTGCCTGGTCTGACGAGTCTCGTTTCAAATTGTATCGAGCGGATGGACGTGTACGGGTATGGAGACTACCTCATTAATTCATGGACCCTGTATGTCAGCAGGGGACTGTTGAAGCTGGTGGAGGCTCTGTAATGGTATGGGGCGTGTGCAATTGCAGTGACATGGGACCCCTGATACGTCTAGATACGACTCTGACAGATGACACGTACGTACGCATCCTGACTAATCGCCTGCATCCATTCTTATCCACTGTGCATTCCGACGGACTTTGGTAACTCCATCAGGACAATGCGACACCCCACACGTCCAGAATTGCTACAGAATGGCTCCAGGAAACCCTATTTGGAGTTTAAACACCTCCGCTGGCCACCAAACTCCCCATACATGAACATTATTGAGCATATCTGGGATGCCTTGCAGCGTGCCGTTAGAAGAGATCTCCACCTCCTCTTACTCTTACTGATTAATGGACAGCCCTGCAGGATGCATGGTGTCAGTTCCCTCCAGCACTACTCCAGACATTAGTCGAGACAATGCCCCGTCGTGTTGCGGCACTTCTAGATGCTCGCGGGGGCCCTACACGATATTAGCCAGCTGTACCAATTTCTTTGGGTCGTCAGCGTATTTCCTCTTGAAAAACTGTGTGACGTCATAATGTTCACGATAAATTCACCTCAATATGTCCTCTAATTCCCAGGGGACCTCGGGGCTTCCACAAAGCGTGGTGGGTGAGGGGCAACTCTCTGGCCTCGCATTTGGGAGGACGCTGGTTCGAATCCCCGTCCGGCCCTCCAGATTTGGAATTTCCATGGTTTCCCCAAATCACATCAGGCGAATGCCGGGATAGTTCCTTAAAATGGCCATGACCGAATTCCTTCCCGTTTCTTGCCTTTAGTACTTTCTTACCTCTAATGACTTTGACGTCGACGAGGTGTAAAGCCATAAAATAACAAAGAAAAATTACCACAGTATTCCATCCTTCTCCATTTCTTTTTCCTGTTACAAGGTCTTGTTCGTAGATACCAATTTCCGTCTACAATTTTTATTCATTTCATCTGGGGTCTAGCTTTCTTCCTTCGGCCATAACAGGTTCGATTCTACAGCCGGTTTTTGTAACCGATCCTTCACCTTTCCTCAGTGTATCATCAATATGTTTCTAATTCCTCTTCTTCGTCTGCTCCTTTTTGGTCTCTGGTTCGTTATTACTAAAGCTCAGAATTAGGGTGTCATATTTTTCCACTATATCTTCAATTTGTGTCTTAAGCGTCAGTTTAAGGTCTAAAATATTTCGATGAATACTTTGACTATTTTCCACCATTCGCGTCTATACACTAGCACCGACTTGAACTATCCTAAGCTGCCATAAAGTTGCGTAGATGACAAGAGGAATACAGTAAAAAGCCAGAAATTACTTTACAAATTTGATGCTTGTTAGTTGCCAAATGCTACTTGTATAATTACGTTAGGTAGAAACAAGAATTTGAAAATTTCAGATGTAGGGTATGAAAGCAATACTGGAACTGACACATTAAACAGTTAGAAATTTTATAACTTTAAATCGCAATGCAAAAGTTGCAAATAACATAAGTGTTTTTATAACTATAAATATACTGTACTGTTCTGAAGCATCTTTGATACCAAACAATGATAGGGGCACGAAAAGAACAAGAAGAACAAGAACAAGGAATGAAAGGATAATTCTGCAACTGCAGGTAGGGCACATAATGCCCTACGATATAAGTCTCACCATTTACGAAATAATTATTTTTTTTAATTTTTTTTTCGAAACATGTGACTTTGTTCATTTTATTCTATGCCATTTCTACAAATTAAGGCTTTTTAAACCATGCTTTTTTTTAAATTTACTTCAGGATGTTTGGGTCATCTAAAATAATGTTTTTTTTTTTAAAAGTTAAAAATCTTTAAAAAAATTTTTAAAATTATTATCATCATTTTTTTACTACTTGTATGAAATGCACAATGGTCCCCGGTTAGAATCCCTGTCTCAGAAGGATTTTCATGGGCCCTTAACCCAAGCTTCACCTCTGGCACAGCTTGCTGTGTCTTGTGAAGTACATCAGAACGCTTCCGTGGTTCTGATTCCGCGTAAAACAGTAGGTCCCTTGTACTATTGCCGGGTTAGTTTTTTTTTTTAATTGCTTTACGCATCGTCTACGACTAAGGTCATTAGAGGCGGCATGGGACTGGGGACAAGGAACGGGAAGAAATTCGACCATTGGATTTTTGAAGGAAGCATCCCGGCATTCGCCTGGAGTGATTTGGGGAAACCACGGAAAACCCAAATTTGGATGCCCGGACGGGGATTCGAACCCGCGTCCTCCCGAATACGAGGCAAGAACGTTAACCTTAACCCGCCTTGCTCGGTGCCGGGTTAGGTTAAGGCAGCTATGACAGTGGTGGATTGAGCAGACCATAGAAACATTGTCGCTAGGTCGTTACGGCCACACGGAATTATTATTATTATTATTACCTATCTGTTGTCGTTAGATTGAAATATGGCCTGAACCAGAAGAAAAACGTCACCAAAAGCAGAGGAACTATATACCCATAACTAATCATCAACATTCGACATCTCGAGAACCAAGTGAGACGTCAATTTCGATATGTCTCGTCGAGATATATACGAATCAACGATTAAATTCGTCAAATTTCAGTGGTTCGGATGTTGTAGTATTGCCTACACGCTGGTTTAACACTTTGTAAAGAGCTCCAACAACGATTAGTAACGTGATTGATTGAAAGTGACGGAGGGCATTAATCAAAAACCTCTTGAGCTATTCCAGAACGGAAGGGAGCGTGGCTAGAGAGATAGGGATAACGAAGCCTTTCTCTGCCTCAGCTCGGATGCGATGTCGTAGAGAAACGCGAGACGATGTGAAAGCCACCAATCACGACTATCAGTCACACGGGATCTGCATATATCCACTATCAGCAATTCACAAAACTGTGGCTGCCAGAGGATGTTTTGCATCACAGCTAATTTCCCCTCTGTGCCTCCTAGTGGTAGGAGGCAATAAGCAATACGTATAACCTTCTGTGCGACAATTTATTCCCCTGAGTTTATCTGTCCTGCCTTCTCGTGACGTCATGCCCGATTACCCTCCATGGGAATTTTATTGGAAAGATGAATCAGGATGGTTTTCCTTTGCCTTCTCCATTGTGATGTTGCTCGTATGTGTTATTGTGTTAACGTTCTTGCCTCGCATTCGGGAGGATGCCGGTTCGAATCCCCGTCCGGGCATCCAGATTTTGGTTTTCTATGGTTTCCCCAAATCTTTCCAGGCGAATGCTGGGAAGCTTCCTTCAAAGGCCATGGCCGAATTCCTTCCCGTGCCTTGTCCCCAGTCTCATCCCGCCTCTAATGACCTCGATGTCGACGAGGCGTAAAGCCACAAGTAAAATAAAATAAAAAGTGCTATGGAGGGCGTGGATGACTCTGAGAGTTATGTATTCGGTTTAGTGCAGGGTGTCACATTACAGTAGGCTTGCCCCTTCAGTGCTTAACTTATTTTAATTATATTTATTCTATGAGTATCGGTGACTTACGAGTCGGACAGTTGAGGAGCGGTCAGAGAGAGAGTGTAGTGGAGTCGTGCAGAGAACGTCGTGTGTATCGTTCCTCTGGTTTTGTGAAAGTGATGGAAAGAATTGTTTTTACACTCTGAAGAACCTGCATCTTCGGATCGTTTGTCACTAGTAATTTGCTTGTGTGTGTTATTGTTATTTTTTCCATTGGTGGCCGGGTGCATTTGTACAGCACAGAACTCAGAATAAATCTTTGGTCTACATACTCGAAGTGATTCCTTGAAGAAACTTATAGTTATATTTGTTCTGGATTTGTACCCTAGCCAGCCGATGGTGGCGGCCGATAATTAATTATAACGAAGTCTGATGGACCTTATCTTAGGTGGTAAAAAAAACTAATTATAAAGGGGACTAATTAGCAAGTCGGAAGGAACTGTTGTGATCATCCCGACACACTATTTCAATCTGTTCTCCGACATGTCGACCGTACATACAGGACTTGTGAGAATAATAGACGGTTAAAGTGATTATAAAGGCCGTCTAAATCACAAAAAGAGTTTTAAGTGCGTGGCATAAGACTAAACAGTTGAACAACTGTTAAGAATTGCGAAGCGGATTCTACCAAAGACGGTACGCGCGAGAAGAATTACTCGGCGAACAGCAAGCTTGTGCAAAGACGGTAGCGCAAGAGAGTCAACACAGATAACCAGAGACGATTACTTCAGCAGTGGATTCAGCGATGCAGTACCTGTGAATAACGCAACGCAGTCATGGAGGAAGGAATTATATGGAGGAGAAGTGACGTTAAATCGGTGAAGCAAGCACTAAACTCTCCCGCATGGTGGCAGCACCGGCAGCGACCATATGGCGCTTCCCAACAATTAAGGTGTTCACATTGTGGTAGATGCAGTGATTATTTCATTTAGTATTGTGTATAAGTGTTTAAAAATGCCAGCTTGTGTTGCGTACGGTTGCACAAATAGGCCAGACAGGAAAGAACCTGGAATATCATTTCATAAGTAAGTTGAATTGTAATTATCGTTGTTGAAGTGAGCTGTAGACACCGCAAACTTTGCAGCACGTCTATAAATATTTAGTCATAGCTCTCAATGGACTGACTTTGTTCTCAAATTTTTCTTGGTGTAGTGTAGAAAATCAGCAAACTTGCTATTTTGCACATAATAGACTAGCATTATTTTTTAACGAGTGTTTAAAATGAGATTTAAAGGGGCGTGTTTTACTTCGCGATTCAGTGAATTTACTATTACGATTTCTTTCGTCACGTTGCTGATTATACTGACAATGGATGATGAAATTAACTGTTATGTGAGAAGCTGTGAGTTTCATTAATTTTTTAAATAGCTATTTCAGGCCATTGACTTAGGTTATTTTTAAAGCTTCATTTAAGACTTGTTTCTGTTTGTAAATACGTCTATACCTATTTTTACCGATTTTGAAATCTTTCTCATCTATTTATGTCGAAACAGGTTCATGCAGAAATAAAAATGGGCTTCATAAATAAAGAAGTTATTGGCCTTTGAACAAAATCAATTTGCGGAATGTGTTTCTAATTTAGTCTCTTTTTTTTTTGTACAACATTCTCCCCCCCCCCCGTATCTAAATCTAACTGAGAGATAATTTTTTTACAATTGTCCTAATAAGTAGGGCTGTGAAATTAGACAACACATCTTGATCAAGAGAATGTTCATTAAGGTGACTGAATAAACATTTTATTTCTGGTACCAGCCTACAAAATGTCTGGGTTGCTCATCCCTAGAGTGGGTCCTCTTACTTTTTTTCTGGTCTAGGACACATTTCAGACTAACCACAAGTGGTAGTAATAAAACTGAAATATCCATTCTGCATGTCAACCATGTAATCTTTGTGGCTTTGACAGAATTCATTTTTGGTCCAGCCTGCATCCAAACCTAAACCCCTCAATTTGGATGTTGTATATCCCCCAAACTAAGCAAGATATCGAAAACATTTATTACTTATTATCGAGTTTTTTCGTCGTGTTACATAAGAATCCATCATTAAATTTGACTTTTGCGAAATTTTTCTTCTGCATTTCAACTCAAGACACCTCACTTTTGAGACAGTATATCTCGAGAACTAGGTGAAATATCGAAAAATTTTACTCTTTATTTTTTATTTGTCTCGTCTTTTTAAATAAAAATTCATCATAAAATTTGACTTTGAATAATTTTTTCTTCTGAATTTCAACCAAAACCATTTCACATTTGAGACAAAATATCTCGAAAACTAAGCAGGATATCAAAAAATTTTATTCTTCATTTTTTATTTGTCTCATCGAGTTACATAATAATCCATCACCAGATTGCGGCGTCACGTTTATCCTAGAGTCCCCTTGAGGTGTTTGTAGATATTCCCCGTGTTTGTTGGGAAGCGGTCAAGCCCCCACCACTCCGGCCATGCCCCCCCACTCCTCCGCCGGCCTGCTTCACTTCCATGCGTGGTAAAGGTCTCTTGCGTCGTCTCCATATTATTCCTTCCTCCATGAACGCAGTTAGCAGAACAAAAAATCGTGGATCAGCGTTGCAGAAAATAGCGGCAGGAGTTGAGAAGACATCTAACAGGCAACATTATACTATTAAACAACCGGGAAATATTTTTTAAATATAATAATTTTGACTAAAAGAATAGCAGATTAACGGGATTTTGTTTCAAAGATCTGTACCATCGGTTGTTATTTACCGGAGCTTCTGGAAAATTTATAGCCTAATAGTAAGAGTTTATACTCGCGCAAAATTTTATTTCGCTCTCCCATAACATTTTATTTTGCACAGAAATTTCAAATTTCAGTTCTACTTACGAATGAAGTTTTTTTTCCTTTCTGGAAAAATAAAATAAAATAGATTGCAATTATTTACATTTTTCAAAGACATTAATTGCGTGAGGAAGACGCGAAAACTTTTACGTTAACAAGTATAACTATTTATGTGCATGCCATTTTCAGGTGGTAGTACCATTGAGCGATGAGACAGTGTAGTCTGCATATGTGTGCATAGTAGTAAAAAGTATAATTACTGTATTATCTACATGTGTTTTATTTACAGCAGCAGATTGGAGAGGTGAAATTAACTGTTTTAAGAGCCAGCCTACGTTGTTTTTTTTTTCTCTTTGGTGCAAATCTGTTTTTGGTTGTGGAATATATACTGCGTTGTTTTGTTTCATTTGACGAGTTATCACGGCGTTGTTGTGAGTTGATTTGAAACTGAAAAGGTATACCTTTGACCTGTTTATATAAGTTTGGGGAATAGGTAGCCTATTGCTAGAGTAACGTATTGATCTAATAGCGTCATTCAAGTTTGGTTTAGTTTTGAATTTTATATATGAAAACCAAGGAATTTGCTATGGAAGGAGTAGCAGAGCAGAGTGATGAGGTACCCGTACCAACAATGTTGGTGAAGTTTATGGAAGAGATGAGAAAAAACTTTCAAGAACTTAAGGTCGGTCAAGCTGAAAACAGCAATGCTCTTAAAGCTGAAATTGCTGAAAACAGCAATGCTCTTAAAGCTGAGATAGGAGTAAAAAGTGAAGCTCTTCGCTGTCAAATCACTACTCATTTTGATGATAGACTCTTGCAATTAAGGGGCGAGTTAGTGCAATTACGACAAGATTGTTTCGTGAGGAATGAAGATCAGTTCAAGGAGGAGAGTAATTTGAAACCTCTTAATGAGTCACAGGAGGGACCACGAGTACCAGAAAAGGATAAGAACATTGTTTTGGTCCAGGAAGCAACTCCGGTTTCCCATGATGCTTTGTGTATTGAATCCCAAACTAGTGTTCAAATGGAATTGGTTAGTGTTCGGTCAATTTCAGAGAGTCCTTTTCCAGTTACAGATATTTATGTAAGTAATATTCCTACAATTTCTCTGAAGGAGAGCAAGCTGGCTATGCCCAGATCAATTTTCAAACTCCGCAAACCAACTTGTGTCACTAAGTTTGCGAACCACATTTATGATTTAATGTTTCCTTTCGGGACTGACCTTGTTTTCCCCACTCACCACAGTACTAAAGTATTGGCAAATGATATTCCCATTGGGGATAAGCAATTTGTGCACTTTGAACAGTACCTCGGTACTAGCCCATATGGTCATACTGTAGGTTTTTCAATTAACAAAATGAAATATTTCATTCTCCAATGTTCACTTGAGACTTTTGAAAAGTGTAATTCCACAATGCGAGGAAGGAAACGTAGGAAGAAGAAGAAGGATAGGAGGGAAGAACCAGGAGTACATGTGAAGAAAAAGGAAATAATCTCTCTTTGGTCCAAGGGGAAACTGGACTTATTTCATGAGGGCATCAACATTCTTAAATTAAAAAATATATCCATTCTTCTTTTAGCATAAGGGATTCACACTACTCATGTACTACAGTTTTAATTATATTTTTAAGTGATTTATGTTGTGCACAGTGATTTTCACAAAGCTGAAGTATGAAGTGTCTCTTCAACATAATGGTTTTCTAAAAACTTTGATTTTTTTTTATTAAAATGCCTTTTTACCCTGCAAGGTTGTTTAATTTAATACTTCTTGGTAGATGTTCTCTTTTGTTTAAGACAAATCACAAAGAAACTTGATATAGATAGTGAGTTAGGGAATAAATGTTTTGAATTACATCAAGTAATTGATATCTGAAGTCAGTATCACTTTCTTAAGGCTTGGAGAGTGTGCCCTGGAGTGCTTAAGGGTAGTCCCTACCCCGAACACCCAGTAACCACCTCAAGGATATGTTGAAAGATGGACGTCTTTGTGTGTTAATAACAGAACTATAAATATGTTCTTTAATGTTTTGTGTAGTCTTAAGTCGATTTTCTTGGAAGGGGTAGTAAGTGATTAGACCTAAGCGCAATTTTAGAAGGCTAGGTCGACAAACCTTCAGGTCATTGACCCCATTTTTAACCGAGCATCTCTAAAGAAAGGAAATGTTACCTTATCATGGGAAGCTCTGGTAATAACAATCTGGTGTTTCACTGACAAAGATGTATCCTGGATAGAGAGTGATGTACTATCCACAGAGAAAAAAATAACTATGACTGATGTATTGGTGTTAATGTTCATGTGCGTTTGAGTGAGGAACAGACGTTTAACCTCAAGAGATTATTATTTGTAATTTTGTGCTTTCTTTCCAGGGAGATACAATTGTATGTGAAGATATAACTGTGTGTGAATGAAATTTTGTGAATATGTTTGTAATTTTGTTCGGTAGGGACCGGCCACCAATACTCTTGTATAGTAATTTAATTCATGGTGTTCTTGTATAATGTAGGGACTTTTTTTGTGTAACTACCTACTAAAAAACTAACCTAAAATATGTCCCAGGTTCAAATGTCTTGCCTGCGGCTTCACATTAGAACCGTGACATGGAAGGGGTTGTCACATTACAGTAGGCTTGCCCCTTCAGTGCTTAACTTATTTTAATTATATTTATTCTATGAGTATCGGTGACTTACGAGTCGGACAGTTGAGGAGCGGTCAGAGAGAGAGTGTAGTGGAGTCGTGCAGAGAACGTCGTGTGTATCGTTCCTCTGGTTTTGTGAAAGTGATGGAAAGAATTGTTTTTACACTCTGAAGAACCTGCATCTTCGGATCGTTTGTCACTAGTAATTTGCTTGTGTGTGTTATTGTTATTTTTTTCCATTGGTGGCCGGGTGCATTTGTACAGCACAGAACTCAGAATAAATCTTTGGTCTACATACTCGAAGTGATTCCTTGAAGAAACTTATAGTTATATTTGTTCTGGATTTGTACCCTAGCCAGCCGATGGTGGCGGCCGATAATTAATTATAACGAAGTCTGATGGACCTTATCTTAGGTGGTAAAAAAAACTAATTATAAAGGGGACTAATTAGCAAGTCGGAAGGAACTGTTGTGATCATCCCGACACACTATTTCAATCTGTTCTCCGACAAGGGGTCCCCAAACGTTTTATCCCGTCGACCCCTTCATAGAATACTTACCTGCTCAGCGACCCCCAGATTAAGTATTTAATAAAAAAAAAAAATATTTTTGGTATTTCTGATGTTAAGCAATAAGGAGACATGCATAACAACCCAACGAAAGAATTTATGGTTCCCGTATCTTCTAAATACATCTAATAACATTAACAGAAAAACGAGATATTTTTCACTGTTATTGGAATATTAAAAAATGATAACAAAATTGTGGAAAGATGGAAATTTGCCTTTAGTTGCTAAGCCGTACGTGTCATAAAAATTAAAATAGACAGTTATCTTTTAAAATTTAATATAAATTATATTTGATGAAAAAAATCTCTTACTGTCATCTTGTGACTACTATTGAATACCTTAAAAATGTTAAAATACCTTTTTATTAAAATAATTGATATTTGTGGGATGGATGTATCTGAAGAGCAACAGCAAGATTATTGATATTCGATTGAGATTCGGTAATTTTTAGTCGCAAATCACCACGGTTTTTCACATTCAGTGTGTTCCTCTGTTTTGTCAAAATTGCGTTCACGTGGCTAAAAAACAGCTTCAATCGTTCACGTAAGAAAGGTTCGTTGTCTGTTGCGAGCTTGGTGAATTAAGTATCAATATTACTATTGCTTCAAAATTCACTGAGGTTTTTATTTTTAAACAACGTTTTAGCTTCGAGATTTACACATATTCCAATCAGTTCATAACCCGTAGTTGTAATTTTTATTGTAGTATTTCCATTTTTTCCTTATACAGTTTAACTGACCTTCTTTGGTATTAATCGACCTTCTTTCGACCGGCGTGTATTAATCGAACCGTGGAGGATTCTTATCGAACCCTTGGGGTCGATATCGACCACTCTGGGGACCCCTGGTTCAGAGTGTTGTGGATGAGAGAAAAGAGACGCTGAAACCCAGGACTGGAACCAGCTAACCCCGTGTCAGCGCCCGACACCATGGGGCGGGCTGTCTCTTATCGTTGCCACCCAGATACGTTGGTGTGCAAAGTATTCCTCCGCAATCGTACAAGGGGTGATCAAATGAAAAGGGACGAAACGACGTAAAAACGTAACAGTTAAATATTTGCATATTCCGCCATGGGAGAACGTAGCGAGACATCTCGTGATGCGATTGGAGTCTCTGACTGGGATCGGAGCATGCGCGGGCGCCCGCATGCGCAGTAGAGAGCAGAGGCTCTTATCAAAAGCGGCGTCCAAATGACGCGGCAGTCCGTATGAGGACAGGATGGCGTACAGGTGGGGGATGTGTACTGTGAGACACTCCGACGCCTACGCAGGTCCATCGAGAACAAAAGACCGGGGCTGCTCACGGAGGGTGTGGTTCTGCTCCATGATAACGCGCGTCCTCACGTCCCCAGAGTTACACACATGGAACTGGCCAAGTTCAAGTGGGAGACGTTGGACCATCCGCCCTACAGTCCGGACATGTCGCCCTGCGATTTCCATGTGTTTGGTCCACTGAAGAAACACCTGAAAGGGAAGTGCTTCAACTCGGACGACGTACTCGAGGACGCTGTGAAGGACTGGGTCTCGTCACGGCCACAGGAATTCTGGGAACAAGGAAACCTGCGGCTTGTTCATCAGTGGGATCGTTGTGCTGAGGCCTATGGTGTATATATTGAATAAAGTCTACATTTGTACCCACCGTGTCGTTTCGTACCTTTTCATTTGATCACCCCTTGAAAATGGAGGTGGGTGTTGGAACGATTGTTAACAAATTCGATCGGAAACGCTTTTGTTACGGCTGTAACGAGCGGTCACGAAGCGAGCGGCTGTTCTCTGTTCAATGTCATACGTATACTGTGTCATGAAAGTTTGTCAAACTGTTAGCACTTGCTGCTTGTCTCTCAGCATCGTAGGTGCGTAAGCCGTACCGCTAGGGCTCACCTCACCTGTGGCGGTGAAGGTCGTGGGCTCTGGAGTTATGGTCTCCGGCTCACAAAACAAAGACGCCGACTCCAACAGGTGACCACTTTCGCCGAAGAGAAAACCAGGGGTTTCCACCGCCGTGTATTCACCTCTGGTAATATTTTATTGCATACGGTTTTCATAAATCAGTATGCTACGATTTTCTGATGACATTGTCTTGTTTGCAGAACAGGCTGAGGAGGTTACTGAATGGTATGAACAAAATACTGAAGGAAGATTTTGGACTGAATACAAATCAAACCAAACCAAAAGTGATGAAATGTAGCAGAAATGATACCAGTTACAGTAGATTAAGTATAAAAATAGGATCGGATGCAATAGGAGAAGTAAATGATTTCTGTTACCTGGGAAGCAAAATTTCAACCGTTGGCCGAAGCAAGAATGATGTTAAAAGCAGAATAGCACTAGCAAAAAGAGCCTTCATGAAAAAGAAAAATCTTTTATTTTCAAATATTGATCTAGGAATTAGAAAGAACTTTTTAAAACTCTATGTGTGAAGCACAGCACTTTATGGTAGCGAAACATGAACTTTCGGAATACCGGAAAAAAAGAAAATTGAAGCATTTGAAATGTGGTGCTACAGAATAATGCTGAAAATTAAGTGCACAGACAAAGTAAGAAATGAACGAGTTTTGGAAATGATTGGTGAGAAAAGAAGTTTGTGGAAGAAGCTTACTGAAAGAAGAGACAGGCTGGTAAGTCATATTTCGAGACATGCTGGATTGGTTAATTTTCTGGTGGAGGGAACAGTCGAAGGTAAGAATTGTAGAGGAAGACAGAGATTAGAATATATGAAGCAGATAATTGAGAACGTGGGTTGTAAGGGATATGTAGAGATGAAGAGGTTAGCACAGGATAGGAAAGGATGGAGGATTGCATCAAACCAGTCGAAAGACTGACGACAGCAAAAAAAAAAAAAAAAAATTGTTTTCATTGACTGCTCCACTTGTAACATTCCTTCCTAAACGAATTGTATATAAAATTACGTATATGTGATCTTATTTAGTCATTATCATTAATGAATTACTACTATCCAAGCATGAAATTCAGAACCAGTCAGTGCTTTTACAACTGTAATTCTAAGTCTTTATCTTTGACAAAGTGCGACATAATTTAATAAAGATACTATGGTCTTTATATTGTTATATCTCATATTATGCCCTACAGATAGTTGAGAATGTCCTATATCACCTTTCCTCTGATCCGACCTCCAATGCTTCTCCTGTTATCGCATTTCCACGAGAAATCTTGGAATCCAAATTCATTGTTTATCTTTTTTCACTATGTTGCACCAGTCGGACAGGTCAGAAATCTGAACCGTAGATATAATGCCCATAGATGATTCTACAGTAAAAATCTAAACTTTGTCACTCAAAGAAATGACTATGTTTACTAGGAACACGATATAAACAAATTGCAATAAAACATTGTAAAATGCGCCAAGAAATTCCACAAAAATACTAGATATTTCCTATAGCAATGTGCACGTCCCTGAGTTTTTTTCAGAATTTTCCCGCATTGATTTCACGAGTTATGCATTTAGGCCCCAATGGCACATTCATCCTCGTAGCGCCCCCTAGTGTGGCGACATTGAAATAAAAATCGGTCCGAAGGCTATGCTAACCAAGATCTATGAACTGGTATGCTCCATGAACAGGATGGGCCAGGGGCACTTTTCACTGTCTTATTCCGCTAGACCCTTTAAGATAATTTTTCTGTTAACGCGATTTACGAAAAAAGTACTGATTGGATGTTGATTGGGCTTTAATTATTGCATAGCCCGTAGATCCGGGTGGTAAATATGGTATATTTCACATCCATGTGTCGTCGAGACGACAAGGAATGAAAATAAAAGTATCCCCAAGTTAGTATCGATTCAAAATAAGATACTTCTCTCAGTCTAAATGTTTCATCTTATTTCAGTTTACGAGAGACATCGTATTGTTCATATAGTGGAAACCGTTCAAGCTGAAAGTTTTTGCCTTCTTCGAGCCGCAGGGCCCGCAATCATATAGGCCTATGACCATGTTTTTCAAGAAAGTAGTGCGTATAATAACATTCCCACCGAATGACGTTGGGGAAAACTAGTATTACTACATAATCACAGCTGGGCATAAAACAGTTAATCCGTTAATCGTTAATTAACGAAGTTAAAAAAATTGCGAAAATTTAACTTTTAAGTTAACCTAAAAAATCATTAACGGTCGTCTTAACTTCCGTTAAATTGGACTTCCGTTAACTTTAGTCCGTTACATAGGTTGTTGACGTCTTTTCGTTTGCTTGAACTGTGCGCCACGACACCACTCGTATCCGTATGTTCGGTGTAGTAGTGGGCGCCGCCTGCTAAAATCTTGGCGGCGGCGCGCCGAGCATTTTCAGCCGGCGGCGGCGTGACTATTTTATATTGTGAATTCTGCAAACGTAAATAAACTAAAAAGCGTCATAACCTATCTTATTGACAAATCAACATTATTATCTGTAATGAGGTGTATTTATTATTACAAATTGTATGTCGTTATTATACGTTTAGTAAAAACATCTTGTTCAGTTGGTGTTGAAGCAACAGTGACGGATCGGCAGTGTGTGTCGGAAGAGGTTAATCGGACAAACTGTTCGGCCGTCAAATCGGGCATTACTCGGACGAAATTCTGTGCCAGTGGATGACCGGCCGCCTGATCGATAGTTAGTATCGCACTGGAGTCTGCAAACAGTGTTGCAGATCAGCAAAAAACTCAACTTTCAGTAACCAGTGCGAAAAAATTCAAAGAAATAATACATAAGTTACGAAAAAGGTGATGTGCAATTTTAATTCGAAACATTTGTGTGTCCTACTTTTTTTTTTAAAAAAAAAAAAAAAAAAAAAAAAGTAGAAGCTAGTTTGGCAGTTTCGGCCGTGTAATATAAAAGGATGTCGCTGACTAACTTCCGTTCTATTTGTTCACGGAAAAACATGCAGGCCATGATTTAGTGAAACCAGGCCGGGTCGTCTAAAGGGGCCTTTAGGTCACAGGTAGGCCGTGGCACAAAGGTAACCGTAACAAGCATTGGTCGTAGATTTTAGGTTTTTTCACTGGTCGCAGTTTTCACATATTCAGGTGTCCCAGTCCAACTTGTTTTCTATAATATTGTTGCTTTTCATTCTGCATTCATGTTTTTTTTTATAAAGTCACGAGTACCTTAATTGTTTCTCGTAAGACAATTTGCAAGTGTTATGTTGGTCACAGTCTCAACAAAGATAAAAACAGACAGGAATACCACTTCGTTGTTGTGGCGATAGCGTAACCACAATTTGTTAATTTTTATAAATAAATCCACACTTGTATCATGGTACATAACACCTTGAGATAGAGAGCAGTTATACCTACCGTACTATAATACTAATACATCAGTACAACTTTTGACTAGTTAACTTTTAACGGAAACTTTAACTTGCGTTAAATTTATAAACATTTAACGATTATCGAAGTTAACTTTTTAAGTAGCGGAATAATGATTAACGAAGTTAACGTTTGGATTAACTGTGCCCACATGTGTACATAATTTAGTACGTTTAGCAACCGTAGCTACGGATTTAAGCTGCAATTGTTCTGTGCATTTCCTAGTTGCTTACGACCAAGTCTGCCTCTAGAAACAGAGAGAAAGTTTTCGCGGTTCATCTGCGACTGCAAGCGGCTCTCCCGCCAGAGATATTCGTGGTGCATTAGCATCTGAATGGCTCTGCGTGCGCTCTTTGTTCGTGCGGTCATTAGACAGAGACAAATGAACGACCACTGTCCCGTCTCGAGCTATTCAAGTGCAGACGTTTCACTTACCGGATACAGCTCGGCTTTCAGATGAAGACGTACACAGATCAACATCAAAGTAAACATTCTGATTGACATTACCGTGCAAACAATTCACAAAGGTTGTTCTGATGGTACCACTACTTTCCTCGTGTTACTTATTTTGATACTTTTGAAAGGTAATACTTTGAAATGCAGTGTTGCCAACCTATGAAAACAAAAGTAGCTAGACTTGGTCTCAAAACTCACTAGATTGCGGGATATTTAGAACTAAAAGATTCGCTAGAAATCGCTAAATAAAATAAAGGAAAATGGCAAGGTAAGTAATATAAAAAAATATTTTAATAATCAGTATTTTCATTAAATTAAACATAACATTGTATTAAAAATGAACATCAGATTTCATCAATCTATTATTTCTTCTTCATCATTCTGGTCTATCGTTGGAGTTGCAAAACTTTCAGATGTGGAAGGATGAGAAGAATCGTCAGTCTTTACGAATTGCAGCCATCACATCAGTCGGAAGTTCGTAACTGTATGAGTTTTTATTCGCAATTTTTAACCGTTTCCTTCTAAAATAATGCTTTCACGAGTATTTACAGGTATCATATTTCTCAAATTGTTTTTAAGAATGTTCATTGTACTGAAAATCCTTTCTACTGCGGCATGCGAGAAAGAAAGTGATAAGATATGGCTAAATCAGATAACTCCAAAAATATATTTATTCCTGCAGCATTCTTGTATGGGGTAGGCCATATTCCGTTTTCAATATATTATGTACGTCATTATTTATCCGAGTCACAACAGAGGCAATACCTACCCCAATTGAAATCAAGTTTTTCGAAATTCTGCAAGGTTGAATATCACTAAAAACTCACCAAATATTTTTTTTAGCGATAACATATTTAAGAATATCGTTTTCGAGCCTCAAAATTCACTAAATCTAGCGACAATATCGCTAAGGTGGCAACATTGTTGAAATGGTTGATTCTTCAGCGCAAACATAAGTCTTTCATAGCAATCTCCAGGGTTACTAAAAGTACATATTAAATTAAGATTACAACTACAAACATTTAATAATTTGATTCAAGATATAATTCATTTTAACTGTTATTTGTAAGTTCTAGGTTATTTTAACACCTAACTGTGATTCTACGATAACCGTAGCGCCGTAATTTGATGATAGATTATTATTTAACTCGACGAGACAAACCAAAAATGAAGAATAAAATTTTTTGATATCCCGCTTTGTTCTCGAGGTATACTGTCTCAAAAGTGAGCTATTTTTGGTCGAAACGCAGAAGAAAAATTTCACCAAAGTCGAATTTGATGATGGATTTTTATGTAACACATCGAGAAAAATGGAAAGTAAAGAATAAAACTTTTCGAAATCTGGCTTAGTTCTCGAAATATACTGTGGCTAGTTTGGGATGCAGCCTGGACCAAAAAATAATTTCACAGAAGCCACTAGAAATTACTTTCTGGACATGCAGAGTGGGTGTCATATTTTTTTACTACGCCTTGTGGTTGGGTTGAAACGCGGCCTGGACCAGAATAAAAACGTCACTAAAGGCACAGGATAGTCGGTATATTGAGAACTACGGCAGAAATTAAAAAAAAAATTACTCTTGATTTTCGATTTGTCTCGTCGAGTTATATGAGAATCATTGCATAGCTACGGTTATTATAGTGCTGCCCTCGTAATGGTAATAGAGATTTTTCAATTTTTCTTGTCAGCGACGGTTAAGTTTTACGTAGATTCGGTGAAAAGGTGCGCTCTGAATAACTAGCGCACACATTGCCTTCTCAGAACGGCTGATGGGGGGGGAGGGAACTTCCACTTCCATGAACAGAGAAATGATCTCAGTCGTTCTCAATATCTAACAACGTTGCATGAGTTTTGCGAAGTCTTGCAGGTCACTTAGCGCGTATTGAAAGGTCTGCAGTCTCATTTTGATAGTCAGATGCAGTGCATTTAGAATGAAATACCTTGTTTCGTGTTTTGGTGTATATTCGAAAACAAAAGTGTGACGTAGATACGATATATTTCGTAAAAATAGAAGTTATTCGTCGAGTTTCATTTGCGCTAACGGAATCTACCACTTTTTTCTCTCTAGCAAGTTATGATTGGAAGCTACATAAGTGGCAAAGACAATAAACTGGCGGTGTCACTCTCTACCAAGAACAGGAGTAAAGCGTGCAAGATTCAAGATAAGTCCTTCTCGAAAGTTCTTTCTTAGTACAGTAGAACTCCAACTATCCGAATCAATTGGGACCGGACCCCATTCGGATAATCAAAAATTCGGATAATCGGATTTTTTCCGCAAAAGGGTCTATTGTAATTAATTATTGTATGTATGTTGAGAATGCCTTCTTTTCCAAGAGATTTTTGGTGCTTTTCCACTTCACGGATGAAAATTTCACCGTACCACTCGGTAAACAAAGCTGCAGTCATCCGAACTTTGGTTTGGTTTTTATAAAACAGGGTGAGCCTTTTCGCTGTAGGTTTCTGTCTTAATTAAAAAAGCGATTCGGATAATCGGCGATTCGGATAATCGGAGTTCGGATAATTGGGGTTCTACTGTATGTCACCAGTTCTATATGCCACTGACACTGTAGTTTGTCGTTTCTTTCTTGAGTAGTAGATTTCTTTGATTGTGCCTGACTATTTAAACACGCAGTGTACCACTTGTCGGTTTTATAAGAATAGTTTTTTTTTTTTTTTTTTTTTTTTTTTTTTTTTTTTTTTTCATATATAAACGAGTGCCCTCTCTCACATGTTTTCCTCTCGCCGTTAAGTAATTTCACTTCATAACTGCAGTTAGTTTACGAGCTGGAGATTGTGCACCGTCTGAACATTCATCTACAGGTGATTGTGGAAAACCGTATAAAAACCGCAGTCAAGACGTCCACTGGAACCGCATTCGTTCGAGTAACTCCCAATTTGACGGCCGACCATGTCGTCCTGTTAACCTCCTCCACTGCAGCAGAATAAGGTCCCCTTTTTTTTCTAACTGTTTTACGTCTCTCAACAGCGAGGTCTTTAGAGATGGGAAAGGATGGGGGGCAAGGAATGGGAAGGAATTCAGCCATGGCCTTTTTAAGGAAGCATCCCGGCATTTGCCTGGAGTGATTTGAGAAACCATAGAAAACCCAAATCTGGGTGCCCGGATGGGGATTCGAACCACCGTCCTCCAGAATGCGAGGCCAGAAAATAAGGTCCCACACACATTGTTGCTTCAACACCAAGGGTTAATACCACGTAGCTCCATTTTGGCCTCCTGTGAACACCCCCTCCTCCCCACGTAGCGCTACGTGGCTTTTGCCTCTAAAAAGCCTCCCCCCCCTCCCCACCTAGCACGTAGCTTTTTTCCCCTTTTGATTCCTGAAGACATTTTGTACTGTTTTCTCTTGTCAGACTGTTGTAAATTACATACGGAGATAATTAACTGAGGGAAATAAATATTCACACGCTGTTGTGAGTTCTGTTCCTCATTTTAACTGTGACAAATGTTATGAAAGGAAAGCTACGTGGCCTGGCTCGGAACCCCCCTTCCCCCCACTTAGCCCAGCGTAGCCTTTCAGCCAACCCCTCCCCCTCCTTGACCGATCCACGTAGTTTGTGTACGGTCCCAAGCGGTGTGTCTCGATAAAATGTATAGTGACTTACATTTCGTAATAACAGACTTTACCTTGCCCTCGCGAAATATTACGAGAGTCAGGGCCGTATTTAGGACGTGAAGATCCTTGGGATGAACCTGTGATGCGCGCCCTTCCCTGCAATTGCTTTGAAATTTAACCTCGTATTCCATAGCAATTTTTTAACCAAAGACCTAAAATAAGCATTTGAAATTTATTATTAAATTGTAGGTTATTTTATTACATGATACGTTGAAGTATATAAAATTGGTGAGATAAAAATGAAAACAACTGAAAATCATTAAGTTATCGCTCTGAACAATTATAGAAGAAAAACTATGCAAAGTTAAGATTTATGTCCATGTTGCCAAATTTCTAAAAAAACAATATTTTAATTATAGAAATAAATGAACATCTAAGAGAAAATAAGTGATAGAAAAAGAAGGAATATAAGAAGCAAGCAAATTTCGGTATTGTGATGCGGGCTCAAAGACTGCAGCCTAGTAGGCGTGTGCCTAAATACGGACCTGACAACAGTGATATCTCATAATCGTTTTATTTATTTATTTATCAATCTTGTTTCATGGATCCCTGCTGAGGAAAAATCTCTGGGATGTGAAACATGTCATGGTTAATACACACACATACAATAAGATTCATAATCACAGTAAAACAATTATATGTTCCATAGACAAATAAAGAGAATAACAATAAAAATTAATTTTTGCAACTGAATTTTGGAAAAGTCATATCGAATACAATTAATTAATTTGTTCAAATTCTTGAGTGGAGTGGAAGGAGTTGCCAATAAGATAATCTCTCAGTATTTCTTTAAATATGTTTTTATTATCTGCAAACTGTTTTATATTCTTGGGAAGTTTATTAAACAGATGTATACTAGAATAATTAACTCCTCTTTGTACTAATGACAGAGATGTTTGTGTTTTGTGCAAGTTATTTCTGTTTTTTGTATTGAAATTGTGTTCCTGTGAATTAGAAGTAAACAGGTTAAAATGATCTATGACAAAGCATATGAGAGAATATATATACTGAGAAGTCATTGTAAGAATATTGAGTTTTTTTAAAAAGTTGTCTACAAGAAGTTCTTGGTTTTACCCTACTCAACATCCTAATAGCTCCTTTCTGTGCTAGGAAAACTTTTTTACTTTGTGAAGAGTTTCCCCAAAAAATTATGCCATATGACATCACTGAATGAAAATATGAAGAGTACACCTGTTTCGTTAATTTTAGATCTGCTGTTAGAGAAAGTGTTCGTATTGCAACGGTGGCACTACTTAACTTCTTCAGTAGTGAAGTGATATGTTCGTGCCAACTGAGTCTGTTATCTATTTCAATTTCAAGGAATTTTATACTCTTTGTTTCTACTCTTTGTTTGAGAATATTCCAGTACTAAATTCAAATAATTGTCTTTACAAATTTTTAATAAACTAATTATTACAGTTGCGTAGCCACATTTGCAATGATTTTCCTTCCCAGATATTTTATTAATATATTTATAGTGATTGTGTACCACCAAAGGGTACTTTGAAAAGCTACAAATAAAAGATAAAAAAATTAACATTTTTTTTTTACAAGGAGAGCAACAGGTGGCTGCCATTCTGCCGAAGACGTCGGACTAATCCCGTATCCGTCCGAAGCGGTAGTGTGGATGCGTTACAATGCCTTTACCACACACAGCCACCAATCTCTGCCATTTCTTCAATTGGCAGTGTTTTTGGGAGTTATTATCCTAGGATATTTTCTCCAATTAATAAGGTTGGTCAGTTCTTCTGAGTTGGTGGGTCTTTATTTTTTGGTGCATTAATTTATTAAACTCAATGGCCTTTTATGTCGATCAGCTGAAATATCATACTGGCCGATGTTTTTGATCATTTGATTTTTTTTACTTCTGGGAGCTTTTGTTGAATGATTTTGCCAACAGCCTGAATCTATCCAAGAGCATAGGCAGTGCAGTAGCCTCGTGTAAGGCATCGGTCGGGAAATGACGTGGCAGGTGTAGGGCTCTCTTCAATGCCCGATTTTGGATTACTTGTAGCTTATGTATTTGGTGATTTGCGGCGTATGCCCATACGGAGCATGCGTACTCCATAATTGGACGGATGAGAGTTGTGTAGATTTTAATTCCAATTGTTGGAGGTAGTCGGCTATTAAAATTGATGAGTGGGTAGAGTTGCTGTAGTCTCGCACTCGCTCGGCTTCTGACTTCCTCTATGTGGGCGTGCCACGTTAGTCTCCTATCCAGTGTGACCCCTAGATAGTGAACAGTTGTAGACCAGGGAATGTCCTTGCCATTGAGGTGTAGTATAGGATGTGGTATCACCGGTAGCGCTGGGTCGCATCTGCGCGTAAGCATAATGGCTTGCGTTTTAGCAGGATTTATTTCTATTCTCCACCTCCTAGCCCAAGCAAGAGTTTTCTGCAGGACTTCCTGGAGACGACGTGTTACAATGGCTCTGCTTCTGCTGAGAGAGAAGTATGCGGTGTCATCTGCGTATGTCGCAATGTCTACACCAGGGTTATTAGGCACGTCAGCTGTGAACAATGTGTAGAGTACTGGTCCGAGAACCGACCCCTGAGGGACACCGGCTCGGATCCGTCTTCTAGTGGAGAAAGCACAATGCCTTTACCTGTCTCGGAATTAGTCGGTCGTATTTGGCCCTACACGGCCGACCAATCGGAAGGACGAATTCGGTGACGCGAACTCATAACATTTTGCGAATCCAAAAGGCGCCCAACGCGCATATCCTTCACATATACAGGGTGGTCAGAAATTCACTCATCGGCGGGTAAGGGCAGGGTTCGGGACGTTGCACTGACGAAATAAATACAAAAAAAAAAAAGATCTAGTAAAAGTCGTACCGTTTTTGAGTTATTCGCAGCTAAAGTTGGCCAATAAGAGCGCTGCGCGGGCGAATTCAAACAGCCTTCCACCGGCGGTGTTGCCAAGCGTACTCGAGGCATGCGACCGCCACAGAAAACGAAAAGAAAAATTCTCTTCGGAAGGGGGGATCGAACCCGCAACCTTCAGATTGAGAGTTTGCCGTCTCACCGACTACGCTGCCAAGGCACTAGAATTTCCCAGCCGCATCAGGACATTTCAAGAACAAAGCGAAATATCGAAAAATTTTAATCTTCATTCTCAATTTGTCTCGTCAAGTTATAAGAGAATTCAAAACCAAATTTGGTTTCGGCGAATTTTTTCTTCTGATCCAGGAAGCATTTCAACTTTCCAACTTAACCACCTTACTTTTGAGACAGTATACCTCTAGAACTAAGCTAAATTTCAAATATATATATATATTTCTTACTTTTGATACGTCTCATCGATTTAAATAACAATCCATCATCAAACTCCGGCACCATAGTTATCGCAGAATCCCCAGTGTCATTTGTAATTATTGGATGTTCATACTATGTGGCTATTCTTCGATGTTAACGCTGTAGTAATGCCCAAATATGTAGGAGACTCTGTACAACTTTGATATTTTCTTAGCTATACCGTCAGTGTGGTAGTAGGTAGCAGGGTTAACAGATCAGAAAGTCCACTGAAAAGTGTTTTCGTACCGTACAACTACCGCCAAGCGCAGCGCGCCAGTGCTGCTGCCTGGGGGGCTATTAAAGTGCAGTTGCCTTGATGTATCTATCGTACATACCGTCAGCTCGGATGACGTAAGCATAAATGTTCAGTCAATACCAACACGAGAAACTACAGCATGTAGATGAAGACGGCTGTCCCAGTGCTTACCTATAACACAGGTCAACATGAATTTTGACTTCCATAAGAGGGTACGAAACTTCGATAGATTTATCGATAGACGAGGAAAAAAAATATGCCCTGAAAAAGTCTGCTTTTGTATCTAGGAGAACGGCTGATCAATATTTTAGAAAATCCATGGTTTATATTTTTATTTATTTATAAATCGAAAAAAATATTTATATATACAGTTTCATCAACTTTTAGTTTCATATCAAATTAAAATATAATGTGTTAAAAAAATTGAACCCTATTACTTTTTCTTTCATGTTTATGAGTACTTTCTCTCACTAAACCCCAAATGTAATCCCCCATCTTATTTTCGTTGTATTGGCCCTGATATCATTGTTCAAGGTCCATATCAGCTTGATGAAAACGTTCTCCTTTTTTTACTATTTCATTCCTCCCAGCCTTCAGCCTTCAGGCGGGCTGCTGGAGAGTCATAGGGGACTCTTTTCAGCCAATCTACTACTACGGGGAGGGAAGGGGGATGGAAGGTCGGCCGTGGCCTTGTAGGGAACCATCCCAGCATTCGCCTAGAGTGGTTGAGGAAAACCACGGAAAACCTCAACCAGGATGGCCGAACGAGGTTTGACCCTCGTCCTCCCGAATGATAGGTAGAAGGCCGCAAGGGGCCTCCTTCTTCTAAGTACGCCCCCATGTTGTTTTCAAACTTATCTAAATGGGCATGCAGTATATGTAGTTTTAGAGACATCTTGCAACATTTTGACATCAATAAGCAAATTCCATTGCTTCAAACGAGAACCCAAAAGCTCTGACTTACTGTTCGGCAAATTCAAACCTCTTATTAAGTCATTAAAGTCTGCTGAGGTAAGAAAATGGGGTTTTGATGGTTCTTTTGACGGTACAAATTCTTCTTCTATATTTTTATTTGAACTCTGAGATGACCTTAATTGAGATAATTTTTAGGAGGTTTCAGGTATTGGAAGTTGTGGGCAAGGTGAGATTGGAGGAGGAGATGAAGCAAGGTCAGGATAGTCGATGATTTCGCCTTTTTGGTTTTACGTCTTTTAGAAGGATTAACTGCGCAAAAATAACAGTCATCAACGTGATGTTTAGGCTCTCGCTAAATTCTTGGTTTTTTCTAGATTACAAACAGGACTGTTAAAATAAGCTTCGTAGGCTTCACAAAGCTTTTCGCATGTGTTTAAATAAAATTTTATGTCTCGTACTTTAATAAATATACCACATATATAACAAAATGCATTACCATCATATTTACACATTATAGACGACATTTTAAACTCTTTGAGTCTTCTGCAAAACAGTTAATTGTTGTTTATCACTTCAGTGACATCTGTAGACGCTGTGAGACAATTACGACCTCCATTTTTTCACGGTATTTAAAAAAATACGAGAACCATTTAATACTTTTTTATATACGATAACTCAATAAAAAGTATTATTATCATAACTACTACAAAAACAAACTTTTTAAGGAAACTGGGTATTTTTCCTTTATTTTGGAGTACATTTAATAGAAAAAATCATAAAATAAATTTTACGACAAAGGCAAAAAAAAAAAAATAGTTAATTAGTGTAATCTTTTTAAACAGATTTGGTATAGAACAGGAATGTTACAATTCATTCACACTTAATTTTCTTTTTATAAAAAATCAGACTGATTGATTCGCGTAGAAACAGTGTTGGGACGTATGATCAAACGAAAGTGACCATAAGCCATATATAATACCCCATCTAATGGTGGACATTGTGGCTCCTCATTGCCAGTATGGTTGAGGAAACAGAAAAACTGAAAATATATCTTAATTGGAAACTGAAACAATTCGGAATGTCTCGCAGCCCCAAGCTCTTTGATCTCCCGAAGAACCGTTTTCCTTGTATTTTTCTCCTCTTTGAGGAGGAGTAAATTACTTTGTTAGAGTATTGTATTGCTTTTGTTTTACGATTATTCTGCTACATAATTTACTGCTAAAATTTTGTTGTGATCCTTGTTTTTAAGGAGAAAAAAGTTACTGGGCTATTAGGTTTAAGTGTATGATCTGTGAGCAAATAGAAAATCTTTTTGTTGGTGATTTTGTTTCCTCAGAAAAAAGAAAATGAATTGAAGCATTGTTGCGAATGTTATGATCGTAAAAGTTGAAATTGATTTACGTAAATTTACCGAGGGTGAGCGGTGAAGTAGTTTGATCTAAAGACCACTATCTTCAACGTGACGTAGAACACTTTAAAAGACTATTACAGGAAGTTACTAGAGCAAGAGGGATACATGTGTTCATATCAATAATTTGCATTCATCTGCTCATGCTCTGATAATGTTAATAAATGCTTTTGAATGGAAGCAAATATTATTTTTTAATTATGAAAAGAATTTTTCTGTCTTGTGTGTTATATGGACTCAAGTTTTATCTTTTTCATCTCCTGAATAATTTGAAAGAAAAGCCAGCTATCTTTTGAAATATGACCAACACGGCGAACTCATGATGCTAGTTTTTTTAAATTTTGCTCGCGCTAGCAAATTTGAACCTGAAAGATTAGAAAATTTATTTACCTCTTTTTTTTATCTGTATGTAGCGATTTCTTTTCCTTCCGCAGACGGTTAAGAACTTTCTAGTTTCATATTCTTTGGCCAACGTTAGGAAGGTTGCTGTATCTTTCCAAAGGAGGCGTTTTAAGACCGTGGAGTTTGTCAGAAGTAGACTAGCCAAATGCCCCGGGGCAGTTCAATCATAACCGTGGCGCCACGATCTGATGATGAATTCTTACAGAACTCGACGAAACAAATCGAAAATAATTTTTTGATATCTCACTTGGTTTTCGATATATGGCATACCAAAAATCGGTTATAGGTATAACTTCTTATGCTTTTGGTGACGTTTCTTCTGGTACAGGCCGTATTTCTACCTAACCACGTCAATTTTGACATAAGATATCTCGAGAATTAAGCGAGATATCAACAAAAAAAAATTATTCTTTGCTTTCAATTTGCCTCGTTGGGTTACATAAGAATTCATCATAAAATTGTGGCGATGGAAATGGAAAATGAATGTATTGTATTGAAAGTAAAGAATTTAAAAAAATATATATCTCGCTTAGTTCTCGAGATATTGTATCTCAAAAGTGAGGATGTTAGGGCGAGATCTGGCCTGGACGAGAAAAATATATTCACCAAAACTATTATATCTACACGGTGGAAATGCACTATAGTTGTTTTATTTTCTTCCTAGTGGTTGTTAGGTCGAAATACGGACTGAACCAGAAGAAACGTCACCAAAAGCGCAAGGAACCATACCAATAACTGATTTTTATAAATGTATCTATATAACCTGGCGAGATATATAAAAAAAATTAATCTTCATTTTCGATTTGTTTCGTCGAGTTCTACAAGAATTGCAGTGGCAATTCCGTTAGTCATCTAATTACTATTTTTCTTTTATTTTATTATCTTATATAATTTGAGTGTTAAATTCCTCCCCCATCTACTTTTTAGGTTTACAAATTTTAAATTTCTTCAGCGTTATTGGTAAATTATTCATCACTTCACTTGGTAATTTGTTGCAATCCTTGACACCCTTACCTAAAGAAGAAAATTTTTCCACTCCCTTATGCACGAAATCGAGTTCTTGTTGTTAAATTCAATATATTTCGATGGGCTGCTCACCATCTATGGCTTGAAAAGAAAAGTCGTTACTGACCCACTGAGGCCGTGATTAAGGAGAAATGGAAGACAATAAAACAACGTAGACTCACCTTAATGACTGCCTTCAGTGAGCTAAAAAATAGAAAGCACTGCAGAACAACCTGAAGCCAATACGCGGTTAATTAAATAAGCTCTGCCTGATCAGCTTGAGAAGATAAATCAAAATGAAAACAAGTTCTGTGGTCTCAAAGTGAAGGCCTGTAATCAAAATTCATTGAAAAGATCAGTCAGTTTGTATAAATAATCAGTATTCGAATTTTATTTTGCTTTTATTTCCTCTGTACAAGTGTAGTATCTCTGTTTTTCCGGATCATCTGCAGTGGTCAGTGACTTGCAGTGATATGTTATTGTTAGTTGCATTTCAGTGTTAATATTAATGTGAAGTGTAAACGGATTTTACTTATATGGCTTCCTATTTCAGATTTGAAATGAAACAAACAAGAGCTACAAAACGTCTTACAGAAAACCGTTGAATATTCCTCGGAAAATGGAGTGAAACGCGTACGGAGAAAATAAAACAAAAATCAATTAAATCAGCGTATATACTGATTCTTTATACAAAATGATTTACATGCAATAGCGGAAATGGCCGGCAACATCCCGTAGTTCACAGAAGAAGAATTTTGTTTTTGTTTTGTTGCGATCCTTTCTTAGAAGACTGTAATCGGCACATATGTTTGTGATACAGATGAATACACAAATGAATGAAAACACATACATCTCAAGAATCGTAAATTGTTTCTGATCTGAAAAGAATCAACGACAGGTCACTAATGTTATTCTGCTAAACTTAGCTTAGCTTAGATGCAAAATAAAATCTTATCTAAATCTTAGATATTTCGAAATGTTCAATCTAATATTATACAGAATCGGGATAATTGCAAGACAGGTAGAGGATGAGGAGGGTCATGGGAGTGTAAAGGGCGTATACTAGCGATGAGGCATGGAAATATATTGCAGTAGGTATGAAAAGTAGTGCATGGAAGGGAAAAGATGACCATGACCACAAGCTGCCACTCGATTTCAGGCACAAGGGTGTGGGAAGATTCTCTTTTTTAGGTAAGGGTGTCAGGGATTGGAATGAGTTACAAGAGAAATAATGAATAATTTACGGAAAACGTTGAAAGAATTTAAAGATAAAATTTGTAGAGGGCAAATGTAGGTAGGTGCAGGATAGGGAGAAGATGGGTGTGTAGGGAAATTGCCACCGGAGCCTGTGCTCCATTGCAATTAAATTAAATTAAACTAAATTCGTCACCAAAAGAGCAACGAGGTTTTTTTAAGCAGAAAATACTTTATTCAGCTTCTGAAGAATTCTACCAGTTACTTAATAGATTAAAATACAATACATTGTAATTCTGTCGAGAGGTCACTGTTATACGTGTTTTGTATTTTGAAAAAGGAAGCATCAGAATCTCAGTTACACAAAAGGATGAAAATAATAAATTTTAAAATGTCTCTCTCTAGATCTTTTGCACGTTACCGCATGCCATGTAATAGCAGAGTGGCGTTGCAGTTACTTTCATTTTATCCACGGGCTGAAATTACAGCTGATGACCAACACCTACGAATTCTATCTGTTACGAACCGTGTCAACAACACTATACAGTTGAATGCTTGTTTTTGCTGTAGCCACAGTTCATAGTGTTGTTATGGGATGATGCGATTAATTACGCATAGTTTGTTCCACATTTTATTTTAAATGTATTACCTAAATTTTCGTGCCAGAGGCATAGCATATGATGACAGCTGTTATATGTTTCCGTCCGAGATGGTGCTTTTATAAGAGAGTATTAATCTGGTGATGGGCCATATTTCCGCAGTTGTTGAACAATAATCTTATAAATAATTCCGTCAAAAACCACTGTTTTGGTTAATTTTGTTTTTATTTGATTCCCCAGACGCGTTTCGCCCTTGTGGTGTAGGGCATCTTCAGTGGCTGTAAAGTGTTTTTACATGCGTTGTCACAATAATTATCTACAGCACAACTCTTTATAAATATATACATATGTATGCACTGTACTCACAGCTATATTGGTATTCCTCACATGCCGGTCTGGTACAGCACTTCACACACTTTCACATCACTACTCATTGCAGTTTCATTTGAGCATTATATCAATAGTTGTTTTTTATGCTGCACATGTTGTTACAGTGAATATTTTCTGTTGATTTGCACATGTGTGTTACACACGGTTTGTTTTGTTTTTACCAGATCCTCCAGGATAACTATTGATATAATGCTCAAATGAAACGGCAATGACTACTGATGTGAGTGTGTGAAGTGCTGTTCCGGACCGGCACGAGAGGAATACCAATATAGCTGTGAGTACAGTGTGTACATACGTATATATATATATATATATATATAAGGAGCTGTAGTGTAGAAAATTATTGTAACAACACATGTAAAAACACTTGACAGCCACTGAAGATGCCTTATACCACACGGGCGAAACGCATCTGGGGAATCAAATAAAAACAAAATTCACCAAAACAGTTGTTTTTGACGGAATTATTTATGAAATTATTTGTAAGAGAGATTCCATAAACTACGTAGCCCAATTTTGGCCTAACCTGAACCCCCCTACCCTCCCCCTTGTGGTATGACAGAGTCACCCACAATGAATATAATTAAATAATTAATTAATATTTAGATTTTCTTTATAATATTCAATTATGTAAGTTGTAAATATCATAAATGATAGGGATATTGCATAGGTAAATAATTGTATATAAAACCCAGGCGGCCAGAGTTATCATTATTATAATTTTAATTTCTACAAAACTTGCTGCTCAGTTATATAGTGGATATGGGAAGCTGGAACTGCCATTTTCAAACGCTCAGAGACCGGGAGAATGGCAAGTTTCGCCGGCAGACAGGCGCCTTAACTCACAAAGCAGAGGACGCGCGCGGACCGTTAGTCGGAGGGTCCATCGACCTCGCACCCCCGCCCTGGTGTCTTGAAGGTCGACCAGAATGGGCGCGAGCGGACAGCAAATACCAGCTACGATATGAAACACGTGACGACGGACATGTATCGATGCACCAATGGTGAACGTTTATAGGGGTTCACAAATGTTAATTCAAGGGATTCTGTTGCATGTGGCGAGTTGGAGACGACTTTTCCGAGGAAGAAGAGAAGAGGCCATTTTTTACTACACTTGCTGTTGGGACGAGCCACTGTGCAGACGTGTCAGCCGACACGCTCTCGTCCGGTGATCAGTGACTGAGTCTGATCACGCTTTCTTGCTCTGGGGAGCTAGAAGTTGTATGGCATGCCTGCCATAATCTGGAAGTTTATGTGGTAACGTTGGCGAATCCACTATCCTGGCTTTCGCAGCTGCAGTGGCACTGTGCGTGTCACACTTCATCACGACGATGCAATTATGGTAAAGTACCGACGCATACGGTCACAGTTCATTGGGTTTTAACGAGACTTGCGAGCCCTTAAGCGGCACTGAGATAAGACTCTGCTCCCGTCATAAAATCACTGAGCTAACTAATTTTCATGTTTAACTTCAAATTCCAAGCATCTTGCTGATCTTGTGTAAATTCAAGATGATGCTTTTTAACATTATATGGCGCCCCTGGGATACTCTTTTTGTGGTAAATGTTAACTTCAATTTGATGGCCTGTGTTGCCACGTTGATAATATGTTGACTTTGCTAATTGTTGAAATATTTAATTCAGTTTTATGTTTGCTTTTCATCGGCAGATTGTAAACGTCGGGTATTGCTTGTTTTTGTTGTCTTTGGAATATGTTTAACGTAAAGTTAACTATTACCCGGCCTTGTATAAGCCATAAGACTCAATAAATTGGATAATATTTTGTGTTAAATTTTAATGGTTCTAGTTCACTCTTTGCAACCATTAAAATCATTCTCATTTTCATATTCATATTTAATAACTCACGAATAAAGGTATGAAGGTAGGTGTTGGAGATAATAATAATAATCACCCCCCCCCCCTTCTTATACACCCTCTCCTCCCCCTTCAACCCTTGTAACATGACGTGGCTTTTGCCTGTACATCCCCCTCAACCTCCGAAAATTTTGGCACCACAACGGTCCTGATCGGTCAGTTATATGTCTAATATCTAATCGGTATTGTGTTAAAATCATTTTTATTTAATTTAAATTTAATTGCGATGGAGCGCACGTTCCAATGGCGATTTCCAACACATCCGTTTTACTCCTTTCCTGTACCCACCTATTTTTGCCCTCTACAAATTTCGACTTTAAATTATTTCAGTGTCTTTCTTAAATTATTCATCATTTCTATTGCTAACTTATTCCTATCCCTGACCGCCTTAACCTACGAAAGAAAATCTTCCCACACCCTTGTGCCTGAAATCCAGTGCTAGCTTGTGGTCATGGTCATCTTTTCTCTTCCCTGCACCTCTCCCAATTATTCAGCCAATAACTTTCCACGCCTCATCACCTATATACGCCTTGTACATTTAAGGACTGTTATAAACAGAAGAAAGAGACCACAGCAGCAAAAGAAACAAGCCAACAGAGAAGCAAGTAACAAATCACCGAATCTCGTTTGTATCAAGCAGTACCACCTGGTAAATATTAAAAGGACCGATCATTTAATACCCCGAGAGGTAATGAACTGCAACGACTTCATCAATGCAGAGATAATGATGAGATAGAAGCCAAACGTTGAGGCTGGCTTCCTGATGGCTGATAAGCAATTTTCTAATGGCCTAACGGTCGCTTGTGAAGGGTTTTCTATCTCGTAAGCCGATGTCGGACACGCTTGTTGCCATGGTGACAAGTCGATAAATAAGATGTGCACCAGCAACCAATCACCAAGAGATGAAATATTCTCTCTGAGAAACCAGAAACAAGTATTAGATATGCTCTCAATGGTGGAGCGATTTGACTTATTTAAGCCGGTTTAGACAATGCAGTTATATTAAGTTTTTTAAAAAAAATTTATGTGTTTTTTGTTTGTTTAAGGCAAACTCATTAAAACTAAATCTTGATAAAGCACATTGCTTTAGGTATAAAATAATAATTTATGGGAAACAAGATTTACATTATATATATATATATATATATATATATATATATATATATATATATATATATTGTTGTCATTCAACTGTTTTGATGCAATGCTCCATCCCTCATCCCTTCCTATCTTGTGCTAACCCCTTAATGTCAACATATCCCTATCAACCCATGTCCTCAATTATCTGCTTCATTTATTCTAATCTTTGTCTTCCCCTACAGTTCTTACCTTCTACCTCCACCAGCCTGTCTCTTATTTCTGTAAGCATCTTCCACTAACTTCTTTTCTCACCCATCATTTCCAAAACTCGTTCATTTCGTACTTCGTCTGTCCATTTAATTTTCAGCATTCTTCTGTAGCACCACATTTCAAATGCTTCAATTTTCTTTCTTTCTGGTATTCCTGAATTCCATGTTTTGCTACCATAAAGGGCTGTGCTCAACACATAGAGTTTTAAAAAGTTATTTCTAATTCGTAGATCAATGTTTGAAACTAAAAGATTTCTCTTTTTCATGAAGGCTCTTTTTGCCAGTGTTATTCTGCTTTTAATAACATCATTCCTTCTTCGGCCATCGGTTGTAATTTTGCTTTCCAAGTAGCAGAATTCACTTACTTCTCCTATTGCATCCAATCCTATTTTTATATTTAATCTACTGTAACTGGTATAATTTCTGCTACATTTCATCACTTTTGGTTTGGTTTGATTTATATTCAGTCCAAAATCTTCCTTCAGTATTTTTTTCATGCCATTCAGTAACTTCTCAATATCCTCAACCTGTTTTGTTAACAAGACAATGTCAAGCAAATCCTAGCATACTGATTTTTTCTCCCTGAACTCGAGGATTGACTACAACCTTGTCACACCCCCTTTTTAACTGATGCATGTCTCTCATGCTTCTCTACTTTTATTATAGCGACTTGATCCTTTTTATATTTACATATAAATTACAAAAATAACACACTCTTGTAAACAAAGAGCATAAATTCCTTGGCATTAAAATAAATTAGAAACTTAGTTGTTAAGAACATACCACGTTACTAGTGAAGGAGTTAAATAGTGCCGCGTTTGCAATAATAATACTTTCTCTATCAACAGATTTAGAATTAACAAAAGTGGAGTACACACAACTTTCATTTTCATTCAATCATGTCGTTTGGCATAATTTGTTTTCGGGAAACTCTCCACAAACAAAAAGTTTTCATAACGCAGAGGATAGCCATTAGGATGCTGTGCAGAGCAAAACAAAGAACTTCTTGCAGACAACTCTTTAAAAAGCTCAGTATTCTGACCATGATTTGTCAGTATATCTATTCTCTCAATTACTTTGTCAAAGGGCTTTTTAAACTGTTTACATCAAATTTACAGGTACACAATTTCAATACAAGAAACAAAAATCACTCGTACGAAACACAAACCTCAATGTCATTTCTAGAATGTTCAGTTAATTACTCTGGGTCACATCTATTTAATAAATTTCCTAAAAATATAAAACAGTTTGCAGACAGAAAGGATGTGTTTAAATACTGAGGGATTCTCTTATTGGCAACTCCCTTTCACTCCAACCAAGAATTTGTTTAAAGGAATTAATCGTATGTTATATGCCTTTTGCATAATTTAACTGTAAAAAATAAAGTTTATTCTATTTTTTCTTTTTGTTTTTGTTTTGTATTACGTAATACTTTTTAGAATTACATAATTCACGCACGCTATCGCAATTAAAATTAAATTAAATCTTCTATGTACATGTATTAACCATGACTTGTTGATCGTATTCAATTCTACGAAACGTGTACAATACAATGGAACAAAATTTAATACATCTTACAGCGAAAAAGAACTTCAGAGAGAAACTACAGAATTCTGCATATTATTGCACACAGACACAAAACAACCAAACCTGTTTTTATTTTGAAGCCAGAGTTTATGATTATCGACGTAACATAGAAAGTATTTCGAAATGGTAGTTAATGTTTCATATCATTCGGCAGTTGGTGAGAAAATTTAAAAATGCTGATTAATCATCCTACTGTATTAAAGTGTGGTTATGGAGAGATATAATAGGAAGAAAAAATGAAGTAATATCTGTGAAACTCTGTGGCAGAAAGCGTTATGAGAAACGTGATTTATTTTAGTAGGATTCACGGTTCATCGACGACAAGGTCATTAATGCTGGTAGAAGATCATTGGAAATAAAAAGAAAAAAATACGCCCATCCCTTAATTTTCTTTAAGGGGGTAGGTATACCTAACACATTCAAATAGTTGAAAAAATTGAAATGTCATTTTCTCAAAATCTATTTAAATTAGAGGGTTCAAATTTCATAGCTCCATAGAACTGTTATAGCTAGATACAAAAATTGATTTTTAAAATAAAAATATTGTTTAACAATAGGTTAATGTACCATACAAATTGATAGTAAAAAATATGTTGTTGTGAAGGGTTTTAATAACAGAAGGTAAAGTTTTTGAAATTTTTGAGAAATGTTTTTTTTTAATATTGTAAACTAATATCAAGGCAATAAGTTGAGCCAATAATATAACATATTTAACTCTATATTTGTTAATAATAAAAAAATTCAAGAAAATAAATTTTTTGCTTAAACATAAAGCAATATTTTTCATTTGGGAAAAGCTGCATAAACAATAATGGTAAGGACTGTAGTAATTAGTATGTAGAATATGTCCTGCAAATTTGAAAAAAGATAAATAGGATAAATGTAGAGGAGTCATGGAATGAATATAAAGAATGTAGAAATAAATTTGTAAATATATGGAGGAAAACAAAAAGACAATTTTATGAAAAAAAATTATTCAACTAAAAGATGAACCTAAAAAGTTATGGAAATACATTAAAGCTATGTACAAAATTAAGGAAAATACATTAAAATATGTAATATTTGGGGAAGAATGTGTGTCTGATTCAAAACAGGTAGCAAATAAAATAAATCAATATTTCATAGAAAGTGTTGAAGAACTGGTAAAAAGCATTCCAAAAACACAAGGTTGTGAAATGGTACCAAAAATTGAAAATAAGTGTCTTAGAAAATTTCAGGATATTACAGAAAAGAAAGTGGAAAGTATAATAGGAGATTTTAGGAACATTATGGGATCGGATGAAATTAGTACTGAGGTCATAAAAAGACTATGGTCTGTGATAGGAAAGAAAATTACTAGCATTGTCAAAAACTCATTAAAACAGAAAAAGATGCCAAAAGAATTAAAGACTTCTGTTATTGTTCCAAATGCCAAAGTGAATGGTAGTGCTAAATGTAGTGATTTTAGACCTATAAATAATTAATCATTAATTGAAAAAATAACAGAATCTGTGGTATATGAAGTGTTACTAAATTATATTAAGGAAAATGATCTTTTAACAGACTGTCAGTCTGGGTTCAGAGAAAAACATAGTACAGAGACAGCAATTCAGTTAGTAATGGAAAATTGGTTAAACTTAATAGATAAGGGAGAAGCAATAGTAGCTGTATTCCTCGACTACAAAAGAGCTTTTGAGACTGTTGACAGAAATTTATTATTACAAAAATTAAATAAATTGTATAATATACAAGGGGATGTATATGAATGGTTGAAAGACTATTTGACAGGCAGGTACCAAAATGTGAAATTTAATGACATTGTTTCTGAGGAAAGAGAAGTAAAGTATGGAGTGCCACAGGGAAGTAAATTGGGACCACTATTGTTCATTCTGTACATAAATGATCTTCCAGGGATACTTAAATATTGTAAAATTCATTTGTTTGCAGATGATATTTTGATTTTCTTCCATGGGAAGAGTGTGTCTGATATTGTGAAAATATTAAATTCTGAGCTAAAAGGTGTTAGTAAATGGCTACAGTATAATTCGCTAAGTTTGAATGTTTCAAAAACAAAATGTATGATAATGGGGAAACAGAGAGCAAGAAAAGAGGCAGGAGAAATGCAGTCAGTTTTAATAAATGGAACCAAAATAAATTGGGTCCAACAGTATAAGTATCTAGGTATAATTATTGATAACAAACTAAATTTTGAAGCTCATGTGGATTTTGTAATCAAAAAAGTTGCAAGAAAGGTTAATTTAATATATAAGTCAAGAAAGATATTGTCTAGACCAGGAAAAGAACTATTGTTTAAGACAATTGTGATGCCACATATAAGATACTGCTCCACAGTGCTTATAATGGCAAGTAAGACAGAAATCAGTAAATTGCAAACAAATATTAATAAGGGAATCAGAGCAGTTTTAAATAAAAGGCGTACAGAAAATGTGAGCAATATGCTTAAAATGTTAGGTTATTTATATACTGAAAAAGAAATAGTAAGAGATGTGTTAACATTTATATTTAGACTGGAAAATAATGTCTTACCCAAGTATCTAAGCAGATTGGTACAAAAAAATTGTGATGTTCATAATTATGGGACTAGACAGGTTAATCATTTTCATGTGACTCATAAACAGGGTGCTAAGGCACAAAAGCCTGTTTTTTTATAAAGGAATAGTAATATATAATAAATTACCACAAGAAATAAAGGATTCTGTATCTGTTGGAAAATTTAGAGAGAAAGTGGGTTCATGGCTGGAAAGCTGTGTGGTTTTGTAAAAAGATTATTATATTGTAGTATTTTTTGTTTTGTTTTGTGTTTGTTTTTGTTATTATATAGTGTACATATAATTTTGTTTAATGTATTAGCCACAGGCCACAGGTGAATAAATAATAATCTATGCATATGGAAAAAGTTATATTTAAAACCATTTAATGAATTGCTGTTTTGAGATATTTAAGGTTAAAGATTTGGTTTACCTCCAAGTGCAGTAAGATTTAAGTGGCTGTCAATCGTGCAGGACTTTGCTTAATCACACATAACTCCCACACTGTCAAAGATATTTAAATAATGTTTTCAACAAAATGAAGTCAAAAGTAAAAACTATTATTTCAAATCAAAGGAAAAAAATAATATTTTTTTTGAAACCTGATAACTGTACCTACCCCCTCAAGTTACTCTGGGAAAACGTAGAGAAAATAAATCTAGATGGTGCGAATGTGAATCGTGCAAGATCTCACGTATACCTTACACAAGGTCAAAAAGTTAATCGCTCAACCGAGGGATCAGTCAGAGAAGCGATGATAACAACGATTTATGCCTGCTTAACGACGGTGATATAATTACTGTCCAGACACAAACAAGATTCAAGGTTTACGAGACGGTTATCTTTTAACTATAGGAATTCTAATTTTCCTTATCTGCAAATGCAATTCTCCTTGTGCGGCCATCAATTTTATCGACATAGATAACAGATGTTGGTTTTAATAATTAAATATACGTCATAAACTGCTTTATTGATTGTTCTTGAAAATTAATTTTTGCCTTCAGGGTCTTTTAGATTTGTTCGGCAAATATATTTACATTTTTTTGTTTCCATTTATTCAATAACACCATCTATATATGATTCGAAATTCATATTTGTGGAATTTAAATAATTCTGCGTTATATATAAACAACAGCAAAGTTGAAAAATGGTGCTATGGGATGTATTTGCCGTAATAACAGACACCTATATTTCTTTGCAGAAAGTACTGATCAACCAATTTGCCTGAAATATTTATGTTTTGTATATTGCCGTTGAACTAGTAATTTAAAGAACCGTATGTACCAATCTTGTATCCACATCAATCCTTTTACTCAGAAGCTTCCAGACATTTTAAGGAAAATATCAGAGCTAATAACAGAAATTCTTAAGGATAACAACACATGGAAGAAAGGGTACATGCATCTCAGTGAAAGCATTTCTACACTAGGTGCGAATACGAACATTAATAAATCATAACTTGGTTCTTTAGATGTTATGAATAAACTTATGAGATGCTAGATCTCGAATAAAATGTAATTGAAGTATATACATTAAATGTAGCTTTTTCTTAAACCGAAGAGTATCATCTGGCATCCACGTCTGTTATTAGATCACCAGTTTTAGTTTATATTCAGTTTCAGGAAGCGAAAAATAGAATACTTACCCTTCTAATACTTGATGTCTTGCCTCCTTTACCCTCTCAATATTGAAGTCTGAATTTAACAATAATGGCGAAATTATTATTCCGCTGTATAAAACTTCAATTCACAACTTACGAACTTTAATTTAATGCACTTTACAACGTATACTGGTCCCAGCAGATTCTTACACAATATTAAATACCATTTCACAATAGATAATTCATCATCTATTAAGCCTTGTAGTGTCCTTCATACAGGGTGCAATCTTTCACATCATGAAAAAATCTTTACTCCTTCATCTTGTCTCGTCTTATTCATAATCCATTGATTTTTCTTTGGAGTCGGTCACTCCATATTAATCTCAATATTTCATGCAGTATTATCTCGACTCAGATATATAGTTACATTGTAATTCATATCAATACATAGCATCAAATATGTCACCAACATCGGTTTGTTATGTCCATTATGAAAAATAGGAGTGGTACAGGGTTAAGGAGGATTAAGGAGATTGTTAAAATATTATATTACCGGAAATCTATTGAAGACAATACCCTGATATAGAACCACAATTGAAAATACTACCTGAACAATGTCTGCATACCACAGGACCGAAGAAGTGCCATTGTAGTGCAGGTTTATAAAGAATGGGATACATACACGGTTGAAAATTACAATTTCATTTCGTGTGATTTTATTCGTAGGTAAGCTGAATAGCTTGACATGCAATCACGTCAGAAATGTCTGTTAGGGAAGGAAGTTGTTGGTAACTCAACAAGATGTGTTTACGATACGTTTTAAATTTGAGTGTCAGTTATTTAGCAATGTGCAAGATTTTTATAACTATCGTCAGTCTTTCGACTGGTTTGATGCAATCCTCTATCCCTTCCTATCCTGTTCTAACCTCTTCATTTCTACATATCCCTTACAACCCACGTCCTCAATTATCTGTTTCATATATTCTAATCTCTGTCTTCCTCTACAGTTCTTACCTTCGACTGTTCCCTCCACCAGCAAATTAACAAATCCAGCATGTCTCAACATATGACCTACCAGCCTGTCTCTTCTTTCTGTAAGACTCTTCCACAAACTTCTTTCCTCACCCATCATTTCCAAAACTCGTTCATTTCGTAGTTTGTCAGTCAACTTAATTTAGATATTTTACTTAAAACGTATAGGGCACCCCAAATTAATAATGTATAACTGGATCGTTCCAAGCCATTTTACAGAGTGAACAGTTGAATGGGGATGACAACGATAAAACCGTTGTAGTTAATTAGGTAGATTCTTTCTGACTAAAGGAAGAAAAGCTGTTCCCCAAAATTTTACCAGATGTATGCCATGATGGTTCCCTCCAAAGGTCAGGTGCCATCCGGTTCAAATGACATAGATATCGAAGACGAGGCTAAAAGCCATCTTTTTTACTTTATAATACGTATAGACACGTTGAATTGTAGATGCGTAAGCAAACAATCCAGAAATTCTCTTTCATAATAATTTCCCGAGGGGAAAGCCGGAGCATCTCAAAATCTATCTAAAAACTTGAAAACTCCTTCTTCTCCATCCAAGAATTTATAAAAAGTAATTGACTGTATCTAATATTGCTTTTGCAAAATTCAAGTGTAAATTGTAATGATTCATTATTTTTTGGCAACATACAATAGTTTTTCATTATAATTATTACTCTTCTTGTGTGGATATACGACTATTCAGAAAAATAGTTTATGATAGTTCCTTTCAAATCTACACAGTAAAATTTCTTTTTCTTATTTGGTTGGCTTTACATTTCAAAACGTAAGTTACTTTCTGGACAGCCCTCGCATGCGAGAGAACGCTGGTTCAAATTCCCACCCAACCATCCATATTGCGTTTTTACATTATTTTCCAAAATCATTCTAGGTGTGTGCAGGGATAATTCTTTCAAAAGGTCACGGCTGAATTCCTTCCCGTTCTTTTCCGCCTCTAATGACCTCGACGTCAAAGTGGCTGAAAGTCGTAAGGGAAAAAAAACTTTAAACATGAGCAACTTTTGCTATTTAATTCGGTGGTGTTGCGACCTGGGGACAAAATTTCGATTCGCCACGCTTTCCGCCTCTGCCGTTTGCTGGACCTACATTTATCCGTGGAATCGGAACCACCGAGCGTCCTCGTAAGAATCATGTAATCCAAACAAAGCTCGTGAAGATTCCCGACCTCAGAGATTTCGACACGGGAGTGCGTTAGCCTCTGAGCTACCAAAGTAACTGATGAGCCGTTGGCCGTCAAATTGTCGAGTGGCGTTGAGACGTGAGAGTATGTGAGATTCACTTCTCCGAGGCGGCGTCCTGGGGCCACTCCCCCAGGAGGTCCTCCGCCTCCGCAGGGACAATGGAAAGTCTCGCTTTCTCGTCCGCCATCCATCACGGCGAAAGTCCAGGCCGCACAAAACATAATCGCCGGCTCACGGTAACTGAGTTTCACTCGCAGTGCGTGCCACGTGTTCCGAAATCTTAACCCCCCCCCACCCTCCCCTTACCTTCCTTCCACACCAACCAAACAAAATAAACAAAAACATACCGCAGCACTTGGCGGGATGTTTTTTGTGTGCGTCTAGATTCCATCGCGGATATTACCCACTCCCCTGGAGTTCAATTTGTGTTGTGGGTCGCTTTATTTTTTCGCTTCTGGCCCCTCAGTATGAGTGTTTTGTTTTTCTCGCTGCTCAGTAGTTGGAGGTCATGTGTACGCTGGTGTAGCTTAGAACCACGGCTGAATGGAGACATCGAGCGGGGCGGTGTAACGGTTAGCGTGCTCGCCTCGCATTCGGGAGGACGGCGGTTCGAATCCCCGTCCGGGCATCCAGATTTGGGTTTTCCATGGTTTCCCAAATCACTCCAGGCATATGCCGGGATGCTTCCTTCAAAAGACCATGGCCGAATTCCTTCCCATTCCTTGCCCCCCATCGTTTCCCGTCTCTAAAGACCTAGATGTTAAGAGACGTAAAGCAGTTAAAAAAATGAATGGAGACAATATTACGGAGCATAACAAACACTTTCACCATACTAATTGCTACCTCGTAGTCAGCGTTCCCTGTGGAAGTTCTTCATCCCAAATTCAGGGTGATTCAAAATGATTGTCGGGGTTTCAAAAAATTCCTACACTTAGCACAATTGAGATACGAATTTGAATCTTATTTTGATGTGTAAAGAAACTCATCAAGTTTTTTTTACATCCATTACAAATGTTCGATATGTGCGCCCTGTGTCACTCTGCACACATCTATGCGATAGTCCATTTCATCCCACACGCGACGCAGCATGTCATCAGAAATGTTTAGAAAGGCGGCCCTGATCCGTTCTCTCAGTTGCGGGATAGTCGCAGGTAGAGGAGGAAGATAAACTTGATCCTTGACGTAACCCGACAGGAAAAAATCACATGGGGTTAAATCTGGTGAACGAGGTGGCCAAGCTATGAGAATTTGGTCACTGTCGGCTCCGCGTCCTATCCATCGCTGCGGCAATTGTTCGTTGAGAAATGTTCTGACCTCCCGATGGAAATGAGGTGGATCACCATCTGAAGGTACATCCTTCATAATTTTTTTTTCGAAAGTGCTGTTGGACAATGGTAACTGACTGACACATGTGAAAATCTAGAGTGCAAAAAGCCTTCTCTATAACGTTAGCTGCCATACTGCAAACACTGACATCTGGCGGAACAAAACATAACTACAAGATTAGCGGCTGCTACAAAACAAAACTCTGAGAGTTTGTCTATTCATCGATGTAAAGATAATACTTTTATGTTTAGTACACAGCCGGTAAAAAATTCATGAAACCCCGACAATCATTTTGAATCGCCTAGAAGTTTGAACGAGACAATCACTCAGTGACTGAGTGAGAAATGAGAACCCTCTTACAGAGCATAGTGGGTGAACGCTATGGCCTCGCATTCGGGAGGACCACGGTTCGAATCCCCGTTCGGGCATCCAGATTTTGGTTTTCCATGGTTTCCCCAAATCATTCCAGGCGCATGCCGGAATGCTTCCTTCAAAAAGGCCATGGCCGAAATTCCTTACCGTTCCTTGTCCCCAGTCCCATCCCGCCTCTAATGACCTAGACGTCGACGAGGCGTAAAGGCATAAGTAAAAAAAGAAAAAGAAAAAAAAGAAAAAGAAAAAAAGTAAACCGTCTTCCCTGTGAACTGTCCGATGTGGCCCAGTAATTATATTTCCTGAAACTTATTTGTCCAATTAACTTCATTTTTGCCGAACAATTCTTACAACATGTGAGCGGAGACTTTCCCGGAGTACTGATGAAATGAAAACTCTACTTAAGCTCCGCCGGATAGCGTCGTAAAAAGACAACGTTTCGACAGCTAGTTCTACTGTCTTCATCAGGAGTTTCAGATGTTTGTTAGCTGGAAATCACAAGCTAGACTGGTTCTGACTTCCAGCTATCGAAACGTTGAAGTTTTACGGCGCTATCCGGCTGAGCTCCTGTGAAGATTTCAATTCTTACAATAGAAATAATAGTTCGTGACATACGCGTATCCGGGCATATGAGGGTGCAATGCGGGATGTTAAACCTTCCACAATTACAGTAATTCTTATTGATTTATCTTCACGTGCTTTTTTTTAAGAATTTCCCCTTTGCAACTGAAAGTTACAAGAGGAAATATCCTTTTAAATCATACGATTTCTCAATTAATTGCGATTTGATACAAGAATAAGTATTTCTTATTAAATTATTTTAGTTTCCAGATGTGACCAAATTATTAGACTAAAGTTTGGAAATTGGCATATTTTATTTTTCTGAGCGTCTTAAATTTAACACACATACACCTTGATACTTTGTGTTCAATGCACTGCGGCATTTTCACTGTGTTAGACATAGTGGATTTGTTTGGCACCCTTTTCTTATCGACATTGTCATGAAGCCAAATATTCTCCCAGTTTTCAAACAACCCATTTTTAGTTGTGGTGGTGGTTTTCTTTGATTTTCCTCGCATCATCATTCCACTGATTCTTAATTTGGTTCATGTCAGGGCTATTTCTGACCATAAAAGTCCTTAAGGAACTGTGCCACTTTCTCGGCCTTTCTTTGCCAATCTATGAGGCACAAAGTCCTATAAACCAATTGAAAATGTCCCCAGACCATTGCCAAATTTCGGACATACATTGTCATTTGAATGCAATCGATAAGCTATTCACAATGTGAAATAGGAACTTTCTAATAACTTGACCACCTCTGTACTTTCCCTTTTCATTTATAAAAATAACTTTCCTCTTACACCAACTGTATTTATTATTATTTTATTTTTTTCACAAATTAAGTTTCCGATTCACACTATGACACAGAAACAAATACCATTATAGTTCTCAAAGGGTATAGTGATTAATGCGATTTCACCTCGCTTGTTTTCTCACTCTGATTATCAAAAATATTAGTTTTATAATGGTTATCTTTGAAATGTGACAAGGTCTCTCAACCAGGGCAATCCTATTGTTGCCGAAGATTCTCAGTCTTGACTCTGCCAAAGACATTCTGCGTCAACCTCTCGATTCAGTAAGTAAGATATTATCGTTGCTCAAATCTGAAAAATACCACTATGTAACTAAGGTAATTTACAGCTGCATCAACTTATGTGAAACTCTTCGTTATAGTAACTGTATGTCAGGATATAATAACAAAAATAATTCCGTCTGCTCCTAATGACCCGGTGACAAGGTTTATTGGATGCGCATTCCACTCCTGTCGTAGCCGCCTTTACCTAACTCGGTAGTCCTACCGGGTACAGGGGACCTACAGCTTAATCCGAACCACGGAAGCGTTCTGGCGTACTTCACATCACACAGCAAGCTGTGCCAGAGGCGAAAGTCTAGTTAAGAGGCTATGTAAATCATGGTCGAGACAGGGATTCGAACCGGGGACCTTTCGATGTCCTGTCAGGCACCTCAACCACTGAGCCACCAGACCACTGATGTATGTAAGTATGTGAATTCAGTTTGTTTGTATTATACCGGGTGTTTCAAAAATGACCGGTGTATTTGAAAAATCAATAAAAACTAAACGGGCAGCGATAGAAATAAACCGTTTGTTGCAATATGCTTGGGGCAACAGTAAATTTTCAGGCAGACAAACTTTCGAAATTAGTTACAATTTTCAACAACAGATGGCGCTGCAGGCGATTTGAAAGATATAGAAGTAAACGCAGTCTGTGAGTTCGCCATTCTGTAAGTCGTCTTTCTGCTGTAACCGTGTGCTGTTCACAGATTGCAAGTTTGCTGTGAAAAAAATGGTTTATTCCCTAGAATAATCGTACTTTTCAGACTGCAGCGCCATCTGTTGTTGAAAATTGTAACTAATTTCGAAAGTTTGTCTGCCTGAAAATTTACTGTTGTCCCAAGCATATTGCAACAAACGGTGTATTTATATCGCTGCCCGTTTAGTTTTTATTAATTTTTCAAATATACCGGTAATTTTTCAAACAACCTGTAAATTAAAAATGTAAAAAAGGAAGGGTTGAAACGCGGTGCCGGCCCATTCAGACATATTCTTTCGTAACATTGTAAGGACAGTACCAAATTTAAGTTCCCCATCCGACAGTGTTTAATATTCTTACTACATATGCATAGCGGATATGTTATAATACAGGCCTACTCCACTCCTTAGTTACACGATCTGATGATTATAAATTGCCCCTTCTAGCCTGGTTTCGGTTAGTCCATGTAAAAAATTTCTTCTATCGCGAGGGTTCAAGCCATCCCACTCTCGTGTCTACCTCTAAAAGCGCAGGTTCCAAGCCTTAGTGACGTCATCCGAGAAGATCTCTGTGACCGTAATCCGCCATTATTATTGCTGTTGGTTGCCTTTCTAAAGCAACCAGCGCCGAATAACTAATTAGAGGAGTAATTGACAGGATGAGAAATCACTTTCGATTTGATTAATGCTCTTCCCAGCTCTCATAAAGGAAGTTGCTACTCGCTTTCTAGTGTATTTTTTGGTCGTAACACCTCCCTCCCTCTTCCTGAGTAATCCTGCTACATGTCAGGCAGATAGCTGTTACTATTTCATACCTTGTGCCGCATTTTTACCACATCTAACTGTTGGATGCTTGCCACCTACACGTTCTTATCAGGAATCGCAAGAAGTATAAGATTTGAAAACAAAATTCACTGAAAAGAAGACAGTAATGACCACTGAATGCTATCAGAAGTGTCATAGAACTCCTATTTTCCTTGCTGTATAACATATGTAATGCAAAATAACAATATGAATAATAATGATTATTAATGTAAATACATATTCGAGAAAAGTACTGCTCTATAGAATGTCGAGAGAAATACAAATCGACCGAAGCCAAAGAATAAAGACATCAATGTAATAAAAGCAAGACAAGCTGGATGTTCTGAGAAACTCAACTAAAATATGAAGGACACTTTAAGATACCACAAATGACGAGTTGTCTATAGTAAAATGGTAATTAATATTGTGAGAACAGCTGAGTTATGCGTATACTGTCAAGTGAGTTATATGGAATTTGTAAGCTGTGAGGTACACGACCTCACCACCAGTGAATTTCAATAATATAAAATTATTTTCTATTAACTAGTTATGATTTTTGTGTTTCTAAGCTCTAAAATCACAGAACTTCGTGTCATAGGTATAGAAGATCTCTGGTGAGAAAAAGAAAAGTTGAAGAAATGAAAGAAGAGGAGGCTTGGCTGGAAAAGCTTAATGAAGAAACTAGCTAAAAAAATCCTGGCGGGATTTAACACTGAAAGTATAAGCCAGAGCGCGGAAGAAGAATATGACAGTAAAATTAGTGAATTGTAAAAGTTGTATTTGGTAATTAATTGTCGTTTGTAAACGGAAGATGAAAAGGCAAGTGGATGATCTTTGTTCCTCATTGAAATTGTAATAAAGAAATGGAATTGATACTTAAAGGATATATGATATGATTTTAATAGTAATTTGATTTCAGCGGTGGTATCATAAAAGAAGAAACCAGTGACGGATATAGAGGACTAAATAAAAATCCTATTGAGCTATCTGACACCGGAAATATTAGGAATATTAGTGTATCTAAGTAAAAATAAGTGGAAAGGGTAAGGTTGTAAGGAATATACATTCATACACAACACACAAATTCTTTACAAAGTTTAATGTCAAGTGCAGACTAAATCAATATTGAAAGATAAAGGAGGGAAAATCTCAAATCTTGTAAAGATAAGTATTCTATTTCAAGCTGTACGAAGTCGGATTTGAACCGGTAACTTACCATTGCTAATGGTGCAAACACGATACTCTTTGTGTTAAAGAAAAGTTACACTTACAGTAAATAGGCCAATTATGTTTTATTCTAGATCTATGCATCTCATAACATCATTAGACTATAGAGGGTGATCATCCGTTGTGGTACATATATATTTCAGTACTTCTATACACTTAACTGACACATACTTTGTCCCGTATTGGGCCTTAGAAGTTTACAAGTTCTTCAGCTACGCCGTGATTCATTATCAATACATCATCACAGTCTGCATTGTGAGGTGAACTAATGTGAAAATCATCATCCCTCCGAGAGAAGCTGCTTACTTAACAACACAACAGAAAGCTCGAAGCTTCCGACACATGGGTAATTAGAGCATAATCACTGCAAGAGAAAAGCAGTTGTAAGTCAAGATCATTAAAAACTATTTTATAATAAGTAATGTGTTTTTTAAACTCCACAAGTTAATTCAGGAAATCTTATGGCTGAATAACATACTGCAAAACGGTCAACAGGTAAATTTCTAAAGGAGGTACAGGATTACATAAGACTGTAAGCGGGACTTGTTTTCCTGTTTCTGTGAACGTAAATCATGCATAAAACTACAGAACCGATTTTGATGGAGTTATATCAGATTGAAAGCTTGTGGTCTAGTTTAAAATCGGGGTATATCTTAATGTCTCAAAGCGGTCAGGTGATGTAGCAAGATGAAACTGTACGCAGAGACAATATCTGTACGTATCCTCAACAGTTAACAAGCGCCAAAGATGCTCAATACAATCGCGGCCAGAGATTGTTCAAACAATCCAAGAAACCTACAAAAAGCTTAGAAAGTTTAGGATTTGCCTTAAAAACTATCAGTGACTTTCTAACAGAAATATTAAGCTTAAAATCTGCTCAGCGACGTTTTAATATAAACAGAAATCCGTTACGAAAGTTTTGGGCACGACTTCACGAAATTTCGACAATCCTGTCCATAGATTGTACACTCCAACAAAGATATCATCTGTTGTTTTCCTGTCATTGAAGCTCGAAAGATATTTAAAAACGTAACACAATTTTCTGTGGTGTGTTGATGGAATATTCGATGCTTGAAAGTTTCTTATATGACTGAAAATGTACTACAGTAATTTCTTACCTTACTATTCATCCGCATGTGCAGTTGGAATAATTTAAACTCTAACAGAAAGCGAAGTTGCAGTTAAATGTGTTTAATGCAAACATATACGAAAAACAATCGAATCGTTAATGACTGTTATTTAAAACTGGAATTCAAATAAAATCGCAGACGCAACTGCTGTGTTGTTGGTGTTTAAGGAACGTGTATGCGCTGCGTAACACTTAGCCATGACAATGATTTTGCCTGCGGAAATCAAGGACGTCTCTTATGAAACGTAACAACTCCTGCTAGGGAAAGTTGCAGCTAAACCATAAGTAATTAAGCGCTCCAAGGCAAAAAAGAAGATTAGATATGTCCGATCTCATCTGAGAACAGTCTCGGGGATGTGGAACAGTGAACATAATTCCCAACAAAACAATAATATTGCCAACTACTGATTACAAGAACGTGCTCTAAGAATTATATATGAAGAAATCCCAAGAACGTCTCGCAGAAATCCGTTAACAAATCTAGGTGTACCTAGAATGCCAGCACACTATATATTCTGCCTACCATCATTTGTACTGGAAAATACTAAACACTTTGTTCTTAATAGCGACATACAATACTAGGAATAAATATAACATTGAGAAAGATTACAAGTCACTGTCAATTGTGCAGAAAGGGCTAACATTCACTGGAGCTTGTAACGTTCTGACCTCATTACCTGATTTAAAATTATAATTAATTTTATTATTTTATTTTATTATCATGAAAGGTAGAACTTGCATGAATACTTTATACGAGAAATCACAAATGGTTTTATTTCAATTAATCACATGACATATATTACCAAATTAGTTAAAATTAATCAGTTGTCCTTTTGTGGGCGCCAGGGTATTTTATATAAAATACACAAAAATTAAACAGTAAACGATGCCAACATTTTGACTTCACTTCTGAAAGAGATGTTTGCTCCGGGCTATGAGAGTTCTTATCTGCAGGGTCGTAGCTGGGCAATGCTATGAACTTGAAAGTCTAGCTAGCACAGTGTCCTTCATTGGCGATGTATAATTACCGAATGTACATGTCTGCCGCCACACATTGGATGACGGTCTTCTCTGCTATGGACCAGTGTAGCACAGTTCCTCAGATGTCGTCCTTTGCCTGAGCTCATCTGCTCAAACAAAATAGCGGGTGTCCGGATCCAGGCAGCAGCAACAGTCCCACTCACGAATAGACAGTCCAGAAATCACATCGTCCGAACGTGCTGGACGGCCGGCATCGAATATCCCTTCACTCGTTCGTCGTGCCACATGCAAAACAGAAAACTTTCGCCGATCACCCTGTTTGTCTACCTGGCAAGCACAAATCTCCCCTCCATTAGGCACTCACTATTCTCCCCTCGCTAATTCTAGGAACCGGCCTGCTGGCATTCCTCAGATCTGCCGCTCCACACTTGTACAATGTACACTGCGCCCAAACGCCCACTAAAATATTCCACATTTTAAATAATAAACATATAGTTTATTAATGTAACTAGCGGTCACAAGACGCGTTCGTTACAAGCTTCGTTATTCAATGTCAGTAATTGAGGTTATTAATGTCCTACCACAAGCAATTAAATTTACGCTACAAATACCTAACAACTTTAAATCCAAACTGAAGTTTTTTAGCCTATGGTTTTACGCCTCGTCGACATAAAATACTGGAGGCAAGGAACAGGAAGGAATTCGGTCATCGCCTTGTCGAAGGAACCATGCTGGCATTCGCCTGGAGTAATTTTGGGAAACCATGGAAAACCAAAATCTCGATGGCACCAGGGGTATTCGAACCCAGGTGCTCCCAAATGCGAGGCCGGAACGTTAATCGTTTACCCACCACACTCGTTCAAACTGAAAGACTTTTTACTTCAGGATTCATTTTAATTTATGTAAGAATAGTCTTCCTGTAATATGGTAACTAAGAATTACAGAAAATTCCAGGGAGTACCCAAAACTAACCGGAATAGCATTGCCGTGGGCGGAAATTGTGTAGTACGCGTTTCTGCCACCAGGCGTTCACAGCGCAACTCATTGTCAGTTCAGTGCCGCCTGTGTAGTCGATCTGGCTTGTTCTGTTAATCTGCAGTGGTTGTTTTTGCAAGCGCTGTTTTGTTATTGTCCCGTTTTTTGATAGTGACAAGTTTAAGTGAACAACGTGCAGCTGTGAATTTTTTTTTTTTTAACTGCTTTACGTCTCTTTTTAACATCGAGGTCTTTAGAGACGGGAAAGGATGGGGGGCAAGGATGGGGGCAAGGAATGGGAAGGAATTCGGCCATGGCCTTTTTGAAGGAAACATCCCGGCATTTGCCTGGAGTGATTTGGGGAAACCATGGAAAACCCAAATCTGGATGCCCGGACGGGGATTCGAACCGCCGTCTTCCCGAATGCGAGGCGAGAACGCTAACCGTTACACCGCCCCGCTCGGTTTTTTGTTTTTTTTTGTTTTCTACTCAGTAAAAATGATGCTGAACTGTTTTAATGTTGAAAACGCTTACAAAGATGACGCTACGTGGAAAACTCAAGTGAACGAGTGGTTCGCTCGGTTCAAAAATGCCGACATGTCGATTGATGACAAAACTCGTTCTGGACGTCCATCAACTGCCCGAATCGACGAAAATGTTGAAAAAATTCGGTAGCTGGTGCTCTCAGACCGTCGACAGACAATTGATCAATTGTCAGAGATTAGTTGGTTACCTAGGAGCTCGGTTCAGCGAATTTAAAACATAAATAGTAACTAACATGGGGTAACATATATGTGCAGATTACAATGGAAATTGATTATACTAATGAGTTTTAAAGCAACTAACCGGTTATAGGTTGTTGGTAATATTTTTTGCTGTCGTCAGTCTTTCGACTGGTTTGATGCAATCCTCCATCCTTTCCTATCCTGTGCTAACCTCTTCATTTCTACATACCCCTTACAGCCCACGTCCTAAATTATCTGCTTCATATATTCTAATCTCTGTCTACCTCTACAGTTCTTACCTTCGACTGTTCCCTCCACTAACAAATTAACCAATCCAGCATGTCTCAAAATATGACCTACCAGCGTGTCTCTTCTTTCCGTAAGCTTCTTCCACAAACTTCTTTTCTCAGCCATCATTTCCAAAACTCGTTCATTTCTTACTTTGTCTGTTCACCTAATTTTCAGCATTCTTCTGTAGCACCACGTAATATTACTGCTTTGCAAATAATTTTATGTACTTTTTCACATCCCCGAGACTGTTCAAACATGGGATCAAAGTGAACATATCTTATCTATCCATCTGTATCATATATCATAACAATAATTAATTTACATTTTACTATAAATGAATACAATTTCCAGAGAATCTCGTTAATTGTTAGCTCGTACACAATTACACAAAAAGCACTGGTCACTATATAATTATAATAATAACTTCCGTGTGGTCGTAATGACCTGGTGACAGAGTTTCTGTTGGCTACACATTCCGCCCTTGTCGGAGCCGCCTTAACCTAACCCGGTAGTCCTATCGGGTACGGGGCACCTACAGTTTAACGTGGACTCCGAACCACGGAAGTGTTCTGGCGTACTTCATATTACGCAGCAAGCTGTGCCATAGGTGAAGGTCGGGTTAAGGGTCTATGAAAGTCCCCGCCGAGACAGGGACTCGAACAGGGGACCTTTCGATCCTCAGTCAGACACCAAACTACCGAGCCAGCTGACCGCTCATTATATAAGTGATTGTTAATAACTTTGTCACCTTTGCATTCCTTACTCTAATAGTTATTTACTTTCTCAGCATTAAATTCCAAGAAAAAATCTTTTACAGAGTAAAATTGATTCATCATCATTATCGTTGGGGACCATCTCCAGTTTCCCAGGTGTGGTTTACGAGCCTTGGTTGTTATAGACGATTGTTTTCCACCTTTTCCTGTCCAGAAAGGTTTCTCTGTCTGTGATGTACTCCCAATTCCAGCCTCTTCTCTCTACGTCCTCCTTCAGTTGGTCTGTCCATCTTCTTCTTGGTCTTCCCACTGGTCTTTTGCCCACTATCCTTTTTTCCAAATAAGTTTTTGGCAGTCTTTTACTAGTCATTCTCTTCACATGCCCAAACCACCAAGTCTTGATGACCTAAGTCTCTCTTCCATGGATTCCCTTAGCTCTAGGTTTGATCTAATTTCATCATTCTTTATGCGGTCAAGTCTAGTTTTCTGGAGGGCCGTTCTAAGAAACTTCATTTCACATGCTTGGATCTTGCTAAGGTCCCTTGATGTTAGTGTGCATGTTTCCAAAGCATATGTGAGAATAGGAATGAGTTATGATTTGTACAAGACAATTTTTGTTCTTCTGGGAACCTTCATGTCCCATAGTAAGCCTCGCACGGTACTGTAGAAGTTGGCTCCTTTGGTTACTCTACTCATTATTTCTAACTCACTTCTACCATTATTGGCAACTATGCACCCCAGATAGCTGAATTGGTCAACAACTTCAACTTCGTGGTCTTGTAATTTTATATGACGGTCTGTATTCTTTCGGCTTATTTTTAGTGCTACAGTTTTTTTTGATTCAATTGATTCTGAAGCAAAATCTTTTTCAATTTCGATTTGTAGATAACATATTGTTCCCGTGGTGGGAATATTATCGCCTTGGGTGCCGTTGATGATGACTTGTAAGCTTTGTGAATGTTACATTTATTCGAGATGTTACATTTACTTATGTCAGCACTGAAATAGAAGAGATCCGGATTTTATGCTACAAAATACAGTATAGGCATTTTATTGTCATTATAAGCATACCTGGGTTTCTAAACAGATTTTTTTTTCTTTGCCCTTGACATCGTCTGTTAAATATGGCACATACGCACATGCAGTATCGCACGCAGAGCTAGACACGTTTACAAATTATTCAGCTCCGGCGCGATTATTTATGTACTCACTTTGACAATAAATTTGGTCGCCGCTGAAAAATTCTATCACTCTTATTTTGCACAATCTGACATCAATGTCATCCTAAGAAACAGTAACGCAATACTGGCGTTCCAGTATTGCATTACTGTTTCCTGGGATGACATTGATGTCAGATTGTGCAAAATAAGAGTGATAGAATTTTTCAGCGGCGGCCACATTTATTGTCAAAGTGTGTACATATCACCGCAATTTAGGTTGCTAAAACACTCGAATATGAATTGATGAGAAATTCCTCACGCATCTTTAGAAGATCTGCTCCACTTTCACTTTGCAGTGATTGAAACAATTTCTTGTTTTCCTCATTAAAAAAATAGCTACAGCATAAGTCAGTCAGCTGCACTACTTATTACGAATACCAGCATGAAGAGCAGTCAAAACTGGCAGATACAGGTATGACAATCACCTATGGAGGTAGGAAGTATTTGATATGGAGCAGCCTAAACTCCTGAACTCATTAGGAATGTTGTTACGGGGGTACACAGAGTAGGGACGGAGAGAGAAAAGGTCGACGTTAAAGGGGAGAGGAAAAATGAAATCACTATGTTGAAAATAGAAAAAGTTTCTAATGAAAGTATAGAATAACCATTAATTACCCTTTCTCATATACTACTATCATCAACAAAATTAGCACTTTTGTCACATACTTACTAATGTGTTTCGTGACGTGAGTAAACTTTCTCCGGTTAGACTTTCGGAGTAACGAGCAAGGATGTTTCCCGCAGTCGGAACATAGAAAGCCAGTCTGACAGACGCTGGTATGGCCAATGTGTCCCTTTATTATCACTGATAACGCACGCACATTCGCGAAATATAGGCAATGGAAGGAAACGATCAATTTGCGGGCTTAGACAAGAGTACTTATTCCTCACTAAAAGAAAGTCATACATAACTCTTCATATTGAAACAAATTCTGTTCGATAGCTACCGAAAGTACGAGATGAACGAAGTTACATTGAGAAAGAGTCCATGATAATCAAGATAAAAGTATCATGCAGTTTGCCTTGTACGGATCTGTCGTGCATTCTTTAACCTGCACGTCGTGAGTTATCTTTGTGCTGATTAGGAAACGCAGATTTCTGCAGTCTGTATTTATTTACCCTTAACTCTCTTCCTATCTTCTTCGGTTATTATCGCTCAATTTCATTATTCTGTAATGTGGATTCTTTGTGTCCTTACTTCAGACTTCAGACTCACTTGACGCAAACTGCCCTAAATCTGCCGTCACTCATTTGTTTATCTAACCAGTTGCTTTCGACTGCAAAAAAATAAGTTAGAGGAAGGAAGGAAAAAATATACGCTGTTCCTCCGAATGTACAAGCAGTGTATGAATTATATCAATATGACTCAACAGTATATTGACTTTTGTAAGTGTTGGAGATTCCTGCCAAAATACGGTAATTATTACGCTAGATCATAGTTCCTAACATTTTTGGCACCCTTTTCGAAACCAAAAAATTATTCAGCGCCCCTTTTCAAAAAATAAATTATACACGCCCCCCATTTTTTTTAAAGATAAAAACCAAACTGACTCCCTGTCTGGTAATAAATAATGTAACTCATAGTGCTCCAACATTTTTGCCTCTTAACACACATTTTGAACCAGTGAATCTACGGTGCCCCTATAACGTGAAGAGCACAATATTATCTATTTAAAAACAAGGACAGATCTCTAAAGTTATTTCATCAAAAGATACTAACGATATTTGTATATTTTTCACAGTTTAAATAGGAGATAGATATTGTGAAATAAAATGTTATTATTTAAAGGGTTGAACTCGGTACACTAATTTTTCGAAATTATTGGTTACTTGTTTGTCTTCAATAATCTTAAATCGCCGCGTTCCAATATTGACAGTACGCTTCTTTTCTTAGCTGATTACGCTAAATTCTCTTTTGGTTACGTATGAACGGTAATGTATTGGGCGTCTATTGGCTACGTGAGGTGTTTTTTTCAGAAATCCGAACCCCCCCTCCCCCCACCCCTCCCGTGGTGAGATATGTTGAGATCCGTTCGGAAAACCCCCCCCTCCCCCCTCACTTTCAGACTACCTCGTAGGTTTTCGAGACTTTTTTAGCTCTGTTGTTCTTTAAGGAATTAAAAAATGACGTGAGATTTCTGTCAATCTCCCCCGTACCCCCTACCCCCCACTCTTGGTGAGATTTCGCCTGAACCCCCTCCCCCTATTTCACCCCACGTAATTAATGGTCGGTCCCCAATGAAAAACTGTTACATGGAGCCCTTAAAGCAGTAACTGTTACATGGAGCCCTTAAAGCAGTAACTGTTACATGGAGCCCTTAAAGCCGTAACTGTTACATGGAGCCCTTAAAGCCGTAACTGTTACATGGAGCCCTTAGAGCAGTAACTGTTACATGGAGCCCTTAAAGCCGTAACTGTAAAGCAGAGGGGCGGTGGTTGGTTTCCTTTGACCACACGCTCCCTGTGTCAAACAGGAGGCGGTACTGCCCCCCTTGGGAACCATTGCGCTTGACAGTTGCGATACAGCGCTGCATTAGACAGCGGGAGTAGAACCCGGACCCTTGGAACCAGATTCAGCAATACTACAAAGAAAATGGTGTAAAAAAATATCACCCCAGCACATATATTTCCAATACTTAAGACACAGGCTTTAGTTTCGTGGATTATAAATCAAGATTCCGTCTGGAAACCACTGTTGATGTTAATGTTACTTTATTCCCATACGCGTTTCGAGCATATGGTGTGGGGCATCGTCAGTAGAGCTAAGGTGATGATTTATAATCTATTAACCAACAACTGCGGAAGATGGCCTACAACCAGATTTGCAGTTTAGTTTCGTAGTTTGTTGACATTTATTGTTTGGCTTGTGAGTGCTAAACAAATGTTTCCTTTATTAAAACTTATTGTTCAAAATCATGTAAATGAACATGAAACAACA